>CABFVZ010005302.1:0-11515 GCA_902151445.1 Timema monikensis | reverse complement strand
TTTTTTTTTTCGAGACTTAATGAGCGGTTTAACTTCAACCTGTTACTTTTGTGTTACAGTGATGCGCGCGCATCTTAAAATTTCACTCTAATCATTTTTTCATAACGCGCCTAAAGAAGTATAACTTCAATAATAATAAAAATATTGTTTGTTGGGATCCTGGCTCTATTTGCGACGCTGTAAATAGTAATCTAGTGTTCATCAATTAAATCATTTGACCTATTACCATCCATACATGAATATTCCTGCTATGGATTTAAGTTTTATCATAGCTTCGTGCTGTCTCAGGTTAAATTAGATTACAAGCCATAAATCATAGTACACTGCGTTCAAAAATTGCACTTTGAGCTAAATTATTGATAAATAATAATCCCAAATATCATCATCATCATAATTAGTATGAATCACTCATACTCATCAGTGATGGTCAACTTCTGATACTCGTTAGGGTTTGACTCAAGGTCAAATTCAGAACAATTACGAGTGGTTAGGTATCCCTGATAGAAGGAGGTTCTAGGTGTTCATTACATTTTCTTGCTAAAGCTCTTTAAAAACGAAAAAAATAGCTGTATGGAATAATGAGAGAGTATTAAATGTATAAATATTTAGATTACTTTCAGATAGCTATTTTTTCTTTGTCAGCCAGTAAAAAACAACTTTATTTTTAAATCTTTGATGCTTGCATCTGTGGGCATGCTGTCTAAACATTAAGCTCATTTATTCTGGTTTTCTGGTAACTAGAATATTATGATATGAATCTCATCCGGATGTACTGAGGACGTTTTTTCCTAAATAGTTGCCAATACTTCCTCAAAATAAATGTGGGTACTTTTACTCTGAAATTTACCTTCCCGATCCCTACCTTATGGATGGAATATAATGAAAATAGCCCGGGTAGGTAGTAATACACGCTCCATGAAAAAAGTATCTGATTTGATTTTGCTTGTGAGCGAGATACAATCTTTCTGAAAGATAACCTTTACAAAAGAAGTCTGTCTGGTCTTGGAGTTGCACACATTTAAATAAAAAAAATCTACCACATTTCTACTTCAATTTGACATAAAACGTATTTTTTGTATAAGAATAAACTAACCTTCAAAATGAGAGAGATAATGAGAGCGTTGTTATTTCTGGGACCTTTCACTGACATTTTTAGAAGGCATCAAGTCTACGTTAAAAAAAACCCAACAGAAGCCAAGCTATTATACGTTTTCATTTATTTATTTCTGCTAGTTTTTTTCCGAAAAAAAAAAATTCAAATCATTGAATTAAATGTGGTGGGGGTGTAAAACGTAAAGGTTTTGTTTGATTTTAATATTGAAGTATTCACATATTTTGTTTAAATGTGAACAATAAACCCCCAAAATTAAGGTGGTGTCCTGGAATGGAATGACAACTATTTCTATTCATTTAAAAAATGTTTCATCTAGTTCCCCTTTATGCTCATGAGATATTCAACAACTGTTGATATCACCATGCGAATAAAATTAAACTCTTTGTTTCTACCGGGGCATTATTTTATTTATTGAGGCAAAAAATTAAAGTTTTGCCATAAAAACCGAAAAAACTTTGCCATTATCTAACGTTCCCTACACTAACACCTTGATGATAATTTTTCCTTCAATCACAGAGCGCTGTAGTCGATACGAAAGTATGAGAACAGAACTAAAATCACTGGTATTTGTAATTTATTTAGTAATTTCTCTGTTGTTAACGTCCTTAGTCTAAATTGAACTTTGGAATATCGCATTTGCATTCGTTCCATTTAAATAGTTAGTAAAAAGAAGGTCAATCAACATTGAAAATGTTCCAGTTCACATCTTTATTTGTAGCTCCATTATGATATCCGTAAATAGTAGCCTCAATTAATCTCCTTTTCTCTACATTTATCCATCTCTCTCTCTCTGTGTAAGCCATTAAATCCTAGGTTTTGTAAAATACTATGTATATGTTCATTTCTATGTATTTTTTACGATCCATTTGGAGTCTTTAGATCTTTTTTTTTACCCCACCTTTCAGGCTATATATTTTTATTTGAATGAAACTATTCCAACGATAATGACCACGATCACATACCTGGTTAAGATTAATCAAGGAATTACACCATTTAAATAAAGTTTAATTCTACCCATTAAAGATATATAGCTTCCCGTTTGGTTAATGAGATCTAACGAGGGAGTGTCAGGTGTGCCGGCACATTACTACGTTAGCTAATGAGAGGAATCTTTATATTTAGTACCTACAGATACATGCTCCTCCAGGGAAAGTATTCTAAATATTATGTACGCATCAACAGTGCTTTTTTTCCCCCACCACATATCGGGTTGTACACAAAGGCTAAGGGGTCAACAATAAACCACTTCATTATTTTTCCTTTTTTTTTTTCTACCCTTACATCCCCCAATGTAACACAAAGTAGAAATTTAACCTACACCCTTCCCCCTTACGTAGCTTCTCACGTCAAGTGTAAATTTCATTATTTCATAGGGAAGCTTTTGTGCCACTAAAAGAGGGAACCAGTCATAATACAGCTCATGATTGAAAGCGACCACCTTTGTGATCTAGTGGTCAGAATTCTTGGCTACATATCCAGAAGTGCCGAGTTAGATCCCCGGTACTTCCATAATTTCTCTGAATCAGTGGACCTGGAATTGGGTCAACTTAGCATCGTGAGGACAAATGAGGATCTACTCGAATTGAAAAGAAAAAAACTGAGATCTACGGTCAGAGGGTTCGTTGTGCTGACCATATGATACCCTCTATTGGAATACGTTGGTACTATCTTCACCATCAGACGGGGTCTGTTCGGTCGGTATAGCTCAGTTGCGGTCTGACTTAATAGAGTTTTTTTTTTCAAAATCGGAATTAATCTAAAATTATTTTTGACCACTGTGAAAATATGAACAGTAATATTATTTTTTTCAACATTATTATTTAAATAAAATTGTAAGATTTGTGTTAATTAACATTGTGATATATCCACACCCCACCCCCTGGTAAAATCATGCCATGCAAAAGAGCTCCCCCTTCCCCTCTCTCAACAGCATTACGTGGTTTAAGGTGAGGCAGAAGGGAGTGCAAGTATTTTTCAGTTTTTATAGAATATAAATTTGTTGGCAAAAATAAATCAAATATTTCTCCAGTAGCAACGTAGAGTTTAGTTTTCTGCACATGCTAATATTAACAGATCTTGAATATCTGTTAGGGATGTCCTGGAATGTTGTCAAAATATTTTAAATAAAGAGAAAAAGTTTTGACAAAATTCCAGGACACCCTTGACAGATATTCAAGCATATGAAGAACACTAAACTCTACATTGCTACTGGAGAAATATTTGATTTATTTTGGCCAAAAAAATGTAATGCTATAAAAACTGTAAAATTACTCTTGCTTCCTTCTGCCGCACCTTAAGGATAACCCCTAATGGACAATATACGAAGAATCTAGAAATTAAATAAAATGTATCCCCATTTGCATTGAGGGATAGTGGGAAACCGTTTAAGAAAACTAGTCTCAGTACTAACCCAATCACCCCATCATCGGTAATTCAATCTATTACGAGAGTGACGCCTTAGAGAGCAGAATATTTGACTACCGAAGCTGGTCATGGGTATTTTATGTAGGGATGCAGGCAAGGGGGGAAAAATATATGGATATGGTGTCAAGGAGCAATCAATTTAACAAAAACAGGAATATAAATGATTTAACTAAAATGTTTTAACGTAAGGTCTGTAACGTCTTAATCTATAAGTAAAGAATAAGGAGAGTGGTAGGCCTACAGAGAAAAAGCACCCTCTTAGTATTAAAGGGAATTGGAAACACTTAGTCAACGGTGATATTAATATTTCCATTTTTTTAAGGGTGTATTTAACTCTCTATCACGATTCAAGGCTAATGTGATTAATTCTAGGACTTATACATCAACCGTATCCCAGAAAGTTATTTCAACACTTGGTTAACAGGAACAACCAAAATAGTGGAAGTTGTAAAGTAGAAAACTAGTTCTAATATATTTTTAATATGTTTTTAAGATCAATCATATTCTTATAAATAATTAAACATATGTGGTATATAGTAATACGAATATATGACAATTCCGGTCAAGAAAAAATGTGCAACATTTCCGGTAAATTGTTTGAAATTTGATTTCAAAAGTCATTATTTTATTTAAGGCTGTGACAAATGCGGCCATGCAGGTCATGCAGATAAGCATGAAATCATAGTTACAAATAATGTGAAAACCTGCATGCTTGTCAAGAATGATATTTATAGTGTCTCGGAAGATTTACCATATATATTATTATGATAATATATGATCCTGGGGGAATCTCGGTTGCACCCAATCCCCCCGTTCCTCACTCGAACCTTTGCAGAACGAACTAGTCAAATGGGACTAGTAGTTTGCTTTTCAGCCTATCTCACGAGAGCCGTTGCAGTGAACACATGCTAGTGAGAGAGAGAGAGAGAGAGAGCGAGCGACCCCCTGACGTCACTAGACCTTGACGATGTTTGCTAGTGTTAAGGCCCAGACACAGACTCCGTATCCGTAGGTCCGTGGTCCGTAGTCCGTGGTCCGTAAGAAGTCGATGCTACAATATCAGATTGCTCTGGCCACAGAGTCCTTATCCGTAAGTCCTTCAAGTTCTCAGAAATATTGGCTTTGCTTTTGTAGGTTCAACACCCCTATTATTTGGTTTATACTCCATTTACTAGCGTCATTGCATTTTTTATAATTGATAAATATGGATACTATCGATTTTGAAATGGATTCTCTTCTTATTGATTGTGTTCGGCAAAGGCCTGTTTTGTTTAACAAAAACCTTAAAGAGTTTAAAGAGGCTTTAAGAAAGGAAAATGCCTGGCTAAGTATTTCAGAAATCATCTGGATACCAGGTAACGTTTTGGCTACAAGTAGGCCTACTTTTACTTTGGAAGCCAAACCACTTTTTTTAAATGTTGCGTTTATTTATGAAAACTAGAAAAAAATATATGTATGCATAAATAGTTTCTACTCGGATTTTTTTTTATCAGGGTGACTCCTTTTTTAGGCAGTTAGAAAATCCACCTGAGTTAAAAACATATTTGTAATAGTGGAACTCAAACCTATCTGTTTTTTAAGCCCAGTCCTTTATAGGCACTTATAGAAAATTCATCTGAACTAGAGACATGTTTGAACTTCTGTAATACAAACCATTCTTTTTTTCTTAGCACGTCTTACTACCTATTCAGGTGATAGGCCTTTATACAAATTATTAATGAGTTAGATATCAGAAGGGTTGAATTCAGAGGAAGGAATCAGGAAGGTTGAATTATGAAGAAGTGCACCTACATTTTTGTACAGTGAGAGTGGAAAACCCACCCTCACTGCACCCGACCGAATTTGAACGGCGATTTCCCCGTCTTCAGGCTCTACATGCATAATGTATCTGTTCATATATTTTACTATGCCTAGTCCTTTTTTAGGCAATTAGAAAATCTACCTGAGCTAGGAACATGTTCGCATGAGTGGAATCTAAACCACTCTAGCCAGATTGGGTGGCATTCTTTCCCCTGGTGTACATTGGCACATGTAATTAATATTGAAATAGGACTTGCAAGTTTGTGATAGCCGCAAAGGGCAGCACCACTCATAGGGGCTACCTAATATGTCAGGCAAAGCCTAAAGTTGTTTTTTAAACAATTCTGCTTTTTCAGCACATAGAAGTATCTTGTCAAATACCCGCCTCGATGGTGTAGTTATTTAACGCACTAGATTTGTGTTGATCTTTACTGCCGAAGATGGGGAGATCAAGGTTCGAATCTCACTCAGGTGAACTGGGGGGTTTCCTAGATAGTTTTCTACTCTCCCTCCATGCAAATGTGGGTTCACTTCCTCTAAATTCAACCTTCCCAATTCACAACCCATTAGCAAAATTAATACTTAAGTGTACAACCCAAACGTGTAGTAAGACACAGTGACAAATTAATTATTAATCTTTTCAAATATCCCAAATGTAGTCTTCTATTTTTTTTATCACACTGTCCTAATTGTTCAGGCATATATGTATATAGATAATTACCCTAATGGGATAGGGACGAGGACGAAAGCATTTTAGAGGTAATTACCCACATTTACATGGAAAAAAAGTGGGAAACCATTTTGAAAAACACCACCTTCAGTAGAGCCAACTAGGATTCAAACCCCGATCTCGTCTTCAGCAGGTCAATACAACACGAAAGTGACGCTTTATACCATTCAGTTTCTGAACCAGGTTGGATTCTTCTAGAGTATCTTTGAGAATAATTTAAGGCTATTGAAAAGTGTATAAATAATTGTAAAAATTTAACATATGGTTTAAAAAACTATTTGTGCAGCTGAAGAATGTAAGTTAAGATGGACTCCATAAGAGAATATTTTGGTAGACAAGTTTTCTCAACAAAGTGGTTTTTGGTTTCTTTGATCAGCTGACTGCTTGATGCACGCTCTGTGCTCTAGACCATTTTCTTTCGAATTTTTTGATTGGATGAAGTCTCTTACTACCTCATTGGTTGAAACGGTCACGTGATTACGGATACGGAGACTGTGATCGCGTGTAGAATTTCTTATGGACCTGGAGCACGGAGTACGGACCACGGACCCACGGATACGGAGTCTGTGTCTGGGCCTTTATGTTCTGACCGGTCGCAGCGGTGTGCTCTATTATTCTTATATTGCCAGAGCACTTGGACTACATTCAGTCATAACGCTTATTGTCATGAGTGAGGACTTGGGAGATTATATTATAAACTGAGAAGGGAAAATTTTCCCTACATTACAAGGGGTACGCCTATCGCAAATACAGAGTGAATAAAGAAGGATTGTAACATAGGTTTGTATTTTTGAGAGGTTTCAAAATTTTAAAAGAAAGATTAGTTTGCAAGGAGAATTAAGTACTTAGAGCTATGGACCACGACTGTATCCCGGACAAGGCAAACTAGATGTCAAACAAGCTGTCTTCAAAGAAAAGAGTGAGGGAAGAAAATGTTGCGATGAGAAGCTACGAATTAGTCACTGAATTGCCGCATTGCACGTCGTTAAAGCGTCCTTTAAAATGGCACAGAAGGCAGGTACAAGGAACGTATAGGGAACCCATGAACTGCTAAGAAATAGCTTTAGATGAGGAAGTTCTTAATATGAGTGATGGAAGCAATTTTATTTAGCGAATGAAAGAACGGAAGATAGGATCATAGTTATTGCTGGAAACAAGGGAAGAGAATGTATTAAATCTTTAAAGCATTTCTTTATGGATGGTACTTTTCAGAGTTGTAGCAAACAGTTCGGCCTGATATGCTTGGACCACGCTGACCTCGGAAGCAATGAGGCTGAAACCAATATTGTACTTGTTCTGTTTGCACTACTGGCAGACAAAAAGAAGGATACATTAGTGCTTTTGTTTCACTTGATACTTAACTCTGTTCTCGAATGAGACCCACATAAAGTTAATATGGACTTTGAATCAGCGGCCATATCAGATCTAAAACAGGTGTTTTCTTCTGTTAGTCAACGGCTGCTACTTTCACCTGAAGAAGTGTTGATGGAGAAAGGTGCAAGAATTAGGTGTGACTAAAGACTACACGAGAGACAATGAAATAAGGTTCAATATTAGAATGTGTTCAGTGCTAGCGTTTCTCAAACTTAAAGTTGTTAATTAAGGATGGTTGCCGATTCATAGCTAGGCTCATCAATACGAGAAGCTGCAATAATTCTTTGACTATTTCGTAGAACAATGGCTGGAAAATCCACAAATATCAGTCGAGGTCTGGAGATTCTACCAAAGACGCCACAGGACAAACAACGCGGTTGAAGGCTGGAACCGTAAATTAAACAGCTATCTTGGGAGGCCTAGATCAAACTTGAAAAATGTTTTACTATCCCTTAAATCCTAGGCCGAAAACTGTAATCAAAGGTATCTACGCATGGAGATGAACCTGGGGGGAAATAAGAGTATAAAATGTTAGATGAAATTAGATGAAAGCATTGACAGAGCTCTCAGGAAGTACGAGGAAACGAGAGATATGAAGTCATTCTTGAAGGCCATGGTGCACATACAGAAACTGGATTGACAAGATGAGATTGATGAAGCATTTTAAAGCAAAATAAATCTCGTATTAGTAAATTACAAAGAGAAACCTTCTGAATTTGTAAATGGAACAAAAATAAAAACAAAAACTAGGTTATAAAATAATATTGACAAGGAAAAAAAAATATTTTAAACACACCGAATAAATCTGGACGTGTATAAAATGTATAATTACATTTACAGTCCAAAGCCAAGAGAAAGTGTAAAGGGTATCAAAAACATAGCAAGCCCCACTCCTCCTGAAATAAATTCAGAGCGCAATTGTCACTCCCTTACTTACAGGTTCATGTTTTTGCTTATTTGTATCTCTTGATCGGAATTGTCGTTAACCGAAATTGTCGCGAAATCAGTAAGTAATACAAGAACCCTACTATTTTTTTTAACTTATAAACTGAGGGTTCATGTAAATCTGTTTGATACAATAATTTAAATTTGTATAGCTTATATATTTATGATTTTTGTAACTAATAAAATTATGCAATAGTAAGAATTAAGTTATAAATATATTAATCTTTTATTAAATATATAAAATAATACATATAAATAAATGTTTTATATTGGAATATTTATATATATATTCTTTTATATATATATATATATATATATATATATATATATATATATATATATTCTTATATATAATTTGGTAAGCCCGTTTTCGGTGATAGAAATTATGAGGACATGACTGAACAGATTTTGACAAACGACCACTCATTTTAAAGGTTAGGATTCCAGGATGTCGGGAAATAAAATAGTTTTTAACGAAAACCCAATTTTCACAGAGAATTTTCAGTTTTTCATTATTTGTTTAATCACAATGGAAACTGTTATGTGCTGCATGGCTGTAAATCTCTAAATAAAATATATCTCTTTGGCTAAAAAATAATAGCTCTTTCTTAATTTGTTGGTCCAAACAGATCACAGTTTTCTCTTTGGATGCTGGTCATAACACATCTAAATTGAGTTGCCTAAACTGGGGAAACATTTATTTTTTATTGGAACGTTTTTATCGTTAATTTGCATTTTAATCAATAATAACATTGAGGGTAACACGAAAATTAAAAGTTAAGTTTTTTAGTTGGTAAAATATTGTCTACGTTTTGTTTCGTACGTGATAAAATGATGTTTAAATATGTTTTGGTATGTATTATCTCAAAAATGGTAAAATGATATTGAACAATGTTTAAAAATATCCATTTTAACTATTTAAGCATGAGTTTTGGTGTTAATTTTTTTTCCAAATAATGGGTTTTGATGATCTTTTTGGTGAATAGGAACACAATACACTTACATATGTTAAGTAATGTTTTAATTTTACCGCTTAATTTAGAGTATACGATATTTAAAAGTAATGTTTTGTGTACCCCATCTATCATTTCATATTCTTACAAATAAAGTAGGTTCAGTTATGTTTCCATGATGATAATTAATTTTGAGGTAATTATATTTCAAAGTACCGTAATGTTTTGTTTAGGATACCACATCTATATTTTCACATTCCCTTTTTCTGAAAATCTCCCACGCTCTCTCTCTCTCTCTCTTTCACCCTCTCACTTCAGACACATATATACACATACAAACACACACTCTCTCATACTTTCTCTCACACACACACTCTACAATACAATGTCTCTCACATGATCTTTATTATACACTATCTCTTTCACATGCTAGCTTTCACTTTCTCTTCCACAAACAATCTTTATCTCTCAAACTACCGCTCTCTCAAACTCCCTCTACCTCAAACTCCCTCTACCTCAAACTCCCTCTACCTCAAACTCCCTCTACCTCAAACTCCCTCTATCTCAAACTCCCTCTATCTCAAACTCCCTCTATCTCAAACTCCCTCTATCTCAAACTCCCTCTATCTCAAACTCTATCTAGATCATTCTTACTCTTTCTATCTCAATCTCACTTTATCTCAATCTCACGCTCTCTATCTCAAAATCAATCACTCTCTCAAACTCACTCTCTCAATTTTTATCTCTTAAACTCTATTTCTCTCTCTCTCACTCTAATTATTTCTCACGAAGTTAATCCCTCCCTCTCTAACATTTTATCTCAAAACCTCTCGCACGCCCTCCTATTTTCACTCTCTCTCACACAATATCTCTCCCAAAATTTTATATTCTCTCTTTCTCAAACACAAACACTCTCTGACACACTTTATCACACATTTTCCCGCACATATTTTCTTTATCTCTTACACACTCACTTTTTCTCTCACACACTTTCTCTCCTCACACACACAATCATTCCTTCTTTTCCCAGTATTTATATCTCTAACACATACACATACTCTCACTATCACTAGCCCACACTCACTTGATCTCTCATTTGCTCATTATCAGTCTATTATACTCACTTTCTCACACGTCACACTCATTTTCCCACAATCACACTTACTTTCTCACACTCACACTCTCATTTTTACACTCATCCACATTATCACACACTCAAACATCACTGTAATTTTCACTATCACATTTTATCACTCTCTATCATATATTTATATCTTATATATAATTTGATAAAACCATTTACGATGGTTGAAATTACGAGAACACAGTATAACCCATTTTGACCAACGATCACTCATTTTAAAGGTTAGACATCCAGGATGGTTGTAAAAATAGTGTCCTAAAACTAAAGCCCAATTTTCTTAGTGAATTTTCTATATTTTCCTTCTTTGTGGGCAGTGGTTCATCTGTACAATCATTCCTTGTTAACATCTCCATGGAAACCATGAATTTTGTATAGTTATATATTGTTATATAATGTATTTTTCTTTGGTTAAAAATAACAACACCTCAATCAATACCTTAATTGTGAGGTTTGGTGAAACGAATAAATAGAAAGCTTCAACGCTATTATGGCCATTTAACGCAAAGCTAGTCGCTAACGCTAGTAAGCTTCAATTTCTAGAAAAGTGCTTACAGTGTCAACTCACAGAATAAAATCAGTCTGCGTCAACAGTTGGCACCATTTTTCCAAGTAATATTACCTTTTAAGAAGTTAGAGATTAGAAATTAGGCAAATTTATTTCAAGAATGCTGGTTTTCATGACAGATCATTCTTTATATATTCTTATTTTCCCAAACAGCTGATCACAAGACACATTATTTACAAGAAAATTTTAAACTAGCTTAATTTAATAAATCTCTTGCATCATTTTTTTAGCCTAAGGTTTAAAATGAAAAAATACTAGGCCTACATTATTCAATACACATAATATATTTTAGTTAAAAAATCACAATATGAAATATGCATTAAAATATTAATGTCACATGGGGAAATGGACTAGTGTGAGAATTTGACCAATAAAGAAACTGTAGCATTGGACGTTATATGGGAGACGCTACAAACAAAAATAAAAGAAGAGACTTACTGCATTCGCCTGTCGACTGGGCCTGCGT
>CABFVZ010005301.1:0-33416 GCA_902151445.1 Timema monikensis | reverse complement strand
TTATCCATTACAAACAAAAAAAAAAACAAAAAAATCAAATCTTTCTTCTTTATAATATTAGTATAGATTAAAAATGAATAATTAAAACATAATAGTTTAAGTCAAGTTTAGTTTAAGTGAAGATAGCGTAAATTGATAAATTGTATGGTTCTTGGAATATTAAAGGTTTAAGATTGAACAATGGTATTGAATTGTAAATTTTCAAATATTGAATTCTATCTTATCTGATTGATGCCCTTGTTCCTATTCCATAAAGCTGGTATATTTCAGCCCAAGGTTACGACATGTTTCGGCGTATTACATCGACGCCATCATCAGGCTAAGGAATAAAAATCAAAACAAATTATGGCACAAATCCAGTGTGAAATATTAAATTATAGAAATTAAATTTGCAAAAGTTGTATTAGGACATAGACATTGATAATGAAATAGCATATTTACCAGTTAACGCCTCATAATATGAGTTCGTCAGCTATGAAGAACAGAACCTGAACTTACAAAATGTAATAAGCAACCATGTATATATGAACTGGGTTCAGATGTTCTAGAAGGAAAATAAGAAGTCAAGGATATTGAAAGTAGCCATTCGGTGATGTGAGATTAATAATGTTAGAGCGTAAGACAGATAGATAGATAGATATGTTGAAAAATAATATGTGACAAGTTTATAAAAATGAGGGGAGAGAAAAAGAAAATTACAAGCAAAGGGGATGGGAGAAAGGTTTTAATCTTCTCGACACTGGCCCGAACAGGTAATTTACAACTATGGAAGGATGGTCATGGAGCAAGTGGGATGTTATTTCATTTTAGTGTGTTGGGGTAGGTTCCTTAGAGTATTAATAAGTGTTTGATTTTCAAAGTTGGTTTGTTCGTTGAGAACGTTTCTGTTGTTGAATATAGCGGTTTGAATAAATATATTTTCGGCAATGTTCATAGTTGTACCTTTAGGAGATTTGTACAAAAGTTTCATACATTTTTCCATGGGAGTGGGTTGATGACCGGATAATTTGAGATGTTCGGAAAATTTAGATTTATTTCTATCGTGTTTAAATCACTTATATGTTCAAAAAACCTAGTTGAAATCTGATGTCCTGATTGACCTATATATACGCTGTCGCATTCACAGGTGAGTTGGTATATATCGCTATGTTGATATTGGTTGACTTTATTGAGATTGGGATTATTGATATGTTTTTTGATATTGTTATTGGTGCTGTTATTGTTTAGTGTAAAAATCGATAATGCCCAAGAGTTTGACAAACTATTTCCCACATGGAAGACCAACGTCAGATCAGAATAAAATGAGCTTTATTCAAGCAAAGCAAAAAAAGTATAGTATTGTAACATTAAACACAGATCCACGAATTTGTCGACCACCAACTCTACCTTACTTTCGTCAGAAGTCAGGCCTTTAGTTTTGTGAAGCATACCCTCTGTAATCGAGGTTTAAAAGACTGGACCCGTTTTGGTGGCCGCGTGTTCTAACGCACTACACTCGCAGTAGATTATACAGATGAAGACGGGGTGTTCAAGGTTCGAATCTTGATCGGGACTACTGAGGGTGGTTTTACAAAATGGTTTGCCACTTTCCCTTAGTCACTTGAATTTTCTGGCGTTGTAAAATACAATACTTGTCATCTTTGTAAAGTTTACCCCTTCTGAAAGAAGTACAGACCATTATTCAGTGGACTCATCATAAACATGGAATATAATGATCGCTTGGATGGAATAATATATAGGTATATTATTATAAAACATCTCATTTATTGTTTTATTTATTTTTTATAATCACGACACACTACCTGTTTAGGTTATACGTTTATATGATAGTTACTCTAATGGGGAGGAAAGAAGCAGTGGTAAATCCTTCAGTAGAACCGACCGGTGTCCAAGCCCCGACCTCCTGGTCATAAGTAGGCCAGTCTAATACGAGAGTAACGCCTTAGACTACACGGCCACTAAAGAACGTTATATTTGATAACGACACTAAACAATATAGTTCTGGGATTTTGATGTAATTAATGGAAAATATTATACTTACTTAGAACATTATCTTGAACATTTACTATTTATACCAAACATCGTTGTGATTCTGACCAACATCCGAAATATTTTAATACTTTATTTACTAGATGAGACCTACCATGGGTATAGAAATTAATTTTAAAATTAACATTTATTATTTACCAGCGTTATTTTGTGGACATTGCACCACATAAGTTATTTAATATACTTTCGTAGTTTATTACTTGTAATGCCTTAAAGAATCGGAGAGCACCTTCATTTATTAACACTTTTCCCCTTTTAATTGTTTGTTAAAAAATAAAGACAATAAGAGTGAATTGTTTGGCTCATTTAGCATTGAAATCTTAATGCTAAATTAGCTAAGCAATAGATTCTTATTTTCTTAAAATATTTGTAACGGCGTCACTCTACTTGATAAAGTCATTACTTGAACAGCCGCCACACTTGTTGACTTGACCATTTTTGATGTGACGATTGACTAGTGAACTAAATTTCTTCTAGAAACAGAATTTACAACAACTAGAAATGTGTCGTGACTAAACCAGACACCTCTCTCGACGCTTGTCAAGAATCCTGGCTTTGTGAAATAGAGTCCAGGTGTTGGAAGACCTGGATTAGATTGTCAGATGGTGGTGATGGTGGTGGTGGTGGTGCTGGTACTGAGGGACGACTGGGGTTCTATCCTTGGCAGGACACATTGGGGGTATATACCCTTTAGACGGATTGTGGTTTTAAAGGAAAATATTTGAAGATAGGGAGATTGGGGAATAATTTAGGAAAATCACCCTCAGCACAGCTGACTGAATTTTAATCCTCGTTCTTTCCTTTATCAGAAAACAAGACTAGAAACGCTTTACTTTATTTTTCCACCATGTCTTACTACCCGTTCGGGTTATACTCATATTTCCTAACTACGCTAATGGGTTAAGGATTAGGGAAGTTTAATTTAGAGGAAGTGTACGCTCATTTGTGTGGAAAGAGAGTGGGAAACAATTTAGGGAAAACCACACTCAGTACACCCGATCCACCCGTCATCATTAATCTAGTGTATTGCAAAAATGATGCCTTATACAATGCAGCCACCGAATAGGGTTTTACGTTTATTCCTCATATCTACTAATGTGGGTGTTTGCACTTTTAATACGTTTATATTAGAATGAGGTTATGTTGATGAGAGATCACGTCGATTTCGGAGATCTTGGACTAAAGTTCTCACGCCAGGGCTCGATGTCGCTGGGTTGAAACCCATTAGGGGTTGACGGATTCTTCTTGGGTAATTCAAATCCTTAGCACAACTTCCTTCGGAGGGGTGGTAAAGCCATTGGTCCCATGTTGATTTTTATCTGTAAGAGAACCGTGGAAGGTATGTGAAAATATCTTTCCTGGCAAAATTGGTAGGCTCTTTCACTCCCACTCGTTGAAATTCTCGTGTTTTGATATAATCAGTCAGTTCAGAAAGTGCACGTTAAGGACCTCAAATAAGTGAAAATAAAAAATAAATGAAAACAGGAACACACATGTACCCGAATTTGCGTGGAGAGAGAATGAAAAACTATTTTGGAAAAACCACCCCCCAAAGTACCCCCGACCGAGATTTGAATCTCGATCTCCCCATCATTGGCAGTCTAGTCTACTCCAAGAGTAGTTCGTTAGACTGTGTGGCCACCGAAGCGGGTGTTAGTAATTCTTCTTCTTTAAGTCAACAGCCTGAAGGTTGGTTTGATGTAATTTCTATCCATTCAGCGATGAGCATACGCTCAGGCCTTCGGCTGGTTAGTGCTGCCTGTACCATCTGATAGAAGTGCCATGTACTAGGGGAAATCAGGTAAAATGATAATTACCCGTTCATTCCACACTGAATCTCTATGAGCTTGCGCGAAAGGGTCTATGAAAGTGGAGGAACATAAACTTTCACTTACTTTCCAGCGTTATTTTACCTGTCCTAATCGACATGAGTCTGACAGGTCTGCTTCCCCTTCGAAGAAAGTTACTTTTACGTTGTTTTTTATCGTTCAATATAAATCTGTTGACCTCAGCCGGGCATTAACCCACGAACATCAGACCCTGAAACGAGCATTTTACTCCAAAACCATGAAGGCCGACTTGTAAGTTAAATAATAATTCGATCCATAAAATTAATGTTAGATAGCCTACAGTCTTATTTGTAATAGCCATGCTAATTAAATCAAAGATAATTGTTTCGATTTCTTTATTTATGCGTATTAAAAAAATATCATGATTCCCTGTGTAAACAATGAATATTTGTGCATTTGTGACATTATATATATATATTTTCAATCTATCACTATGGCCTCTGCGTTAGTCATGCTACAGTAGCATTTTCGTAGGAAGGAGTTTTTTTAGAAAATATAAAAATATTTCTATTCAGTCGAAACTAATAACATTTTACTTTATTATTAGTATTATTTTATTAGTATTGATAATATATATATAAATTTACAGCTGAGAATCTCGTGACTTGATGTATAAATACTTAAAAGTGGATTTAATTACTTGTTTAGTTTTAAGTTAAAGTTATTCGTATGAAGATAGGACTCTAGTTAAGGCATTGTGCTCTAAAAGACGGCAAACCTCCTCAAATAAACTTTGGTTTGGATCCTGGTGAAATCAAATTTAGTTACCACCGTGTTGTCAAAGCAGGTGCCGTTTAATACAAGAGTGTGCCATGATACCTGGTATATTGTATCAGGGTGACCTGGTGGCCTAGGGGTAACTGTGTCAAACTTCTGCACTAGGAGTCCGGGATTCAATCCTTGGTCCCGGCACATATTTATTTGATTGCTAAACCCTTCCTATACCTCTGACAAAACCTGCATTAATCACAACTTGTGAATGTGTTGAATGACAGGCCTCTATATTGGTTCGGATTCCACGTTAAACTGTAGGTCCTTCATTTCATCTCACAATCACCCTACCATTACACATTAGCGTAAGTGTGTATAACNGGTCCTTCATTTCATCTCACAATCACCCTACCATTACACATTAGCGTAAGTGTGTATAACTCGAATGGGTAGTAAGACGTGGTGCTAATAATAATAATAATAATAATAATAATAATAATAATAATAATAATAATAATAATAATAATATATTGCGGCACTATCCGGTAAAGAACCTAGGTCTTATCATCCTGTTACCATTAATCCACCAGTTTACTTTGCGAGTTGGTCGGTATCATTGTCCCGCAGCCCTACTCTTGAGATACAATGTCGTACTGTTAAATGAGCAGTTTGGTTGCAAAGCTCAACGTATGAAGTGGTGAACCAATTCATGAGTTCGATACACTGGAATGGCTAGTCATGAATGGGAGAGTGGGTTAAGTGATGAGTGGGGATGGCAGACACATTCAAAAGACGCCAAAGCTGTCGCCAATTCGCAAACAACACCGGTGTACTTTACCTTTTGTGTTCGAAAAGTTCAAAAAATATATATATTTGCGTATAGCTTCAAAGTTATTGGTTTTATAAAAATATACTTCAACTAAGATATTTGTATTATAAATATACCTACATATTTGTAATGATAAGTTATTTCATATATCAAATAGTTTAGGAAAAATTATAAAAAAAAACAATAATTTACGCATCAGACCGGAGCCCTTAAACTCATTTTGCCGAAATATTGAGAGTAACCATTTGTTTAGAATATTTATGAATGTTTAGAAATGAAATTTAATCAAAATCGTAAGAACAGATTTTGGAAAAATCGACATTTTCTTCTTTTGCCCTTCAGTAAACTAACCTTAATGTTAGGGTTACAATTCCAAAAGCCCTTGGGACAACCCTATGAAAACCATTGATACCAAGTTTTAGTCTGATCGGTAAAATAGTTTAGGCTCTTGTTGGAGGTACAGACAGATAGACAGACAGACAGACGGAAATTCAAAAACCACATTTTCGGATTCGGGGGATGATGAAACGTCGAGATTAATAAAAATCTTGAATTCGATTTCTTTGACGATCACAATACTTTCTCTACCTGTAAGATTGTAAGAAAGTAAAAATTAAACTAAATGTATCTTCCGAAGAAATATTTTAATTACTCTTGGGTCAAAATTTTTTTTGTTACAAACACCGAAAATTTGAGATTGGTTCTCACGTTCATCCTCTCTTAACTACCAAACATAAGATTATGAAATATCTATGAAAATATTTTAAAAACAATAATCTTACCTAATTTGGTTAAATTCAGCCGTGTATCTTCCATTTAACCTTTAATATGCATAATACCTATATATGTTTGTTATGCCATATTATATTTGCTATCAGTCTACAAATAATGTTAAAATACAGTTTATTCAGAGCGAATGTTATCACTACGTCATCTTTGGTAATTATGTGATTTAAATTTATATTTTCGTATTTAAATATATATTTTTATTTAATTTCTTCTATTAAAAAATCAATGAAAAAAACAGTAAAAGGTTCATACATTATGTTTGGGTAGCATTTTACTCTCAGCAACCAAAAATGTATTTTATAAAATCACACCATATTTAGTGTAACTCTCAAAGTTTATCCATAAATCCCTGAAAATCCCAAAGAAAATTCAAATTTTACCTAAATAACTGTTAATATTATATCTCTGGGTGCACAGTGATGAAGTCCAAACCCCTTAATTTTCATTTGCAAATGTTTACCGATCTTCCAGCAAATGTTGGTTAGATTTAATCAAGCCGTAAGAACGTTAATGTGTTCGCAGGCACGTACACAAACTGTATGCCATTTAGGAAGACATTATATATCATGGTTGCCCAAGTTTTCAAAAGGGATCCTTCGGAAGATCACAAGATGTCGTGAGTGATGTAGTGATTAATATCAGAGCATATAGATTTTATAGCCACTATCACTTCCGTTTTGATTACAAAGAATAGAGGTAATTACGAGAGTAAAAAATAGATCACAAGCAGAATTTCAGAATTAGATTACACATGTAGTTAGTTAGAGAAACACTAATATATTGGTCACCTCAATTTTACAAAAAAAATTACCAAACGTAATAATTATTTACTATAAAACTAAAAATTGATCTATTTTATGATTACATCGGGGTAAACGTGGACTAAACATGAATACCTTATATTCTGGTTTTCTGACGGCGGGCAGGTAGGGTTTCTAAACCGAGCCGGGTTTACTTAAGGTAATTTTCCATTATCCCTCCACGCAAATATGATTAAATTTACTCTAAAGGCCGTATGCAAGAGCGAGAATAAGTAAAAGTGAAGGACACGGGAGAAGTGAGTTGCGTTGTTTGGAATCGAATAGGATAGGCCTACTTCATAGAAACATGCTAATTGCAACTGAATCAACGCCACTTCACTTCACACCTATTCACCCATCACTTTTGCGCATTATCA
The DNA here is from genome assembly GCA_902151445.1 of Timema monikensis. Lineage (NCBI taxonomy): Eukaryota > Metazoa > Arthropoda > Insecta > Phasmatodea > Timematidae > Timema > Timema monikensis. The sequence continues at coordinate 26,011 of CABFVZ010005301.1, read as the reverse complement.
TTCTTGAATACGACTTTTTCTATATTAATCCCCTCTAATCTATCAGTGTAATTAAATACCGGACTGTCCGAAAGGTTAATAAGACGTGGTTTTTGTCTGTTTAAATTAATTCAGATATCTTTGGCTATACTTAGGCTACGTGCATACATACGATTGTTCTCATGACTAAACAGTCCAGTCATGCAGACCCTCACAGACCATCAACTAACAAACTTAAAATATTTAATAGGAAGATGCTCGATTGTAGATTACTTTATTATCAAGAAAATAAAAAAATTAAGAAGGCAATATTGTGCTCATCCACTTTTTAGAGAAAATCTAATAAGCTACATTTAGACTTGCAAAATTAACCATACAATTTTTTTAAATGTATTATTGAATGAGTTTATCGAGTTTTGACGAGATCATCCTCCCACTACTTATTTTATAACCTACGTCAAAATACTCCTTAAAATATTTTAAAAAGAAAACAGGCTGCTTTTATAATACTTCAATGAAGTATTTTTGTTTCGTCTGTAAACTACTCCCGCCATAGCACGAGACACTGGATGTTACTTTTCTGTACGACTATCAGCCACCGACTGAACAGGTCGACCCACGATTGTTTGATCTCTAATATGCGCACGCTAATAGCGATGTCTAACAAACAATAGTTGTTCGACATATTTAAACCTAAGACCTAATCGACCTACTTTTGACTGTTCTGTTGTGTTTCAATCGTATGGATAGTATATACACGAACATGTGAGCCCGTAGTCTTTTGATGAACGACTTAACAGTGGAATGATTAAAATTGTATGTTTGCGCCTAGCCTTAGACAAATAATATTGTTACGACGACAGTTAACCTAACTCGAAACAATGTAAAACTACAATATATAGCTGAGAGTGAAAGCTAGAATGTTATCTAAACGTTCATTTATCACTTAAGTAACATCTATCCGAACACACAAAATATTATTGAATATTGGATTTAAAACGAAGGTGGCCCATCAATGTTTTATCTATGATATATAGTTAATTCAAAAAAATTATGCGTTCTGCATATCTCATTTATATTATTATTATCATTATTATTATTATTATTAACACCGCGTCTTACTATCCGTTAGGGTTATAAGCTCAAGTACTAATTACGCTAATTGAGTAGGAATTGTAAAGATGGAATTTAGATCAATTGAACCCGCATTTGCGTGGAGGGGAGTGGAAAACCTTTTTGGAAAAACATCCCAGTTCACCCGACCGGGATTTGAGCCTTGATCTCCCCATACTAGGCAGTCTAGCTCAACATGAAACCGCATTAACCGACTACGCCACCAAGGTGGGTCCCAATTTATATTGATTTTATCGTTAAGACTATATGTATTTTACTTTGAAGAAATATAGGTTTCTCATTCGTTCGAGCAACAAAATTAGATTTAAAAAAATCCTTTGATTTATCATTTCTGGTGGTATTTTTAGTAATTAGATATTTGGACAAATCAACTTAATGGTTGGAAATTTTGGTAGTAAAATTATGTTGAAAATATAACCAGTGTAAAGGTTGATGTCACAATCATATGCTTTGCTGAAAAAAAAATTGAGCATCACACAAAAATAAAAGGTATATAATTATGTAGCTCGTGATAAGGATATAATTGAATATATTTATATAATATCACTCCACCATACGTACCAATACACGATGAACCTCTATCAAAAGGGATTGGTTTATTATGACTTATGAGTTTTACTTTGACATCTCGTCATTATATCGACATAGTATAAATCACGTCCACTATTTACATTATGGCACCTCTACGATAGGTAAAGCATATTATGGCTATATTTATGTAGAAAGATCCACATAGTTATTACCATGTCAGTTCACTATTGGCACGGTGTTAAACAGACGTGTTGGTATTTATCTTTCTTTATGAACGTTGGATAGTCAGAAAATTAGAAGGAAAGTCAAACAAAAAAGGAGAACGTGGTGGAAACTTGTATTTGGATTTCAAATAAAAGTGTTTAAAAATCGAAGGAAAAACATTGGTGAGTTTTTCTATTTTTATAAAGTAGACTTCAAACTGTGCCCTTTTGCAGTAAAATGCGGTTTTATGACTCTTCAGCCATTTATCTGAGCAAGGTTCTGGTAACATACTGTTATTAGCCTCATTGTACTATCCCCCCACTAAATCTATGCAACCAGAAGTTCTAAACATCATTATTGATGGAGAACATCTTTTTGGGGCAGGAGGAGGGGGTGACCTAAATAGCAACTATAATCCCCTGAATAATAGGTTGACGAGCCGAAATTGAGGTGTTCTGGTGAAACATATAAAAGAAAATAATGATGTGGTAATGGGATCTGGGGAATCCACTTTCTATTCCTCAAATTGCATGATATCTTGAACATTATGCTAAAGCATATCCAAATAACAAGCGCCAGTATAGCTTCGCTGAGAAAGATGGACTCGTACTATAACCCTCTATTTGTGAGATAAACTCTACTACTGAATTCAAGATCAATATATTCCGTCAACCAATACCACAGAGGTATTGGAATATATATAAAACAAACCTTTTGATATGAACTTTGAAACCAAATACAATATCGCTGAGACCGTAAACCTGTTCTCAGCACTGTTTCGGGAAGAATACAAGATTTCCATCACGCAAACGCTGTAGCACCATGACTTAAGACTGGACATCCCAATCTGGACATCATGATTGATTGTTTATTTGGAACAAGAAGGTAGAGGTATGTTCACAATATTCCCGAGTGCAGAACTGCACCAACAACGCCAATATTAGGAGAAAGGTGAATTACATTAGAATAATAAATTAAAACACGTACATGACATAGGCAGCTACCGACAAAGAACATAATATCTAGAAATGGAGGAAGAAATTAAGAGGACTAAACAAAAACAATACAGTTCTGGCAATCCCTCTAACGAAGTAAAAGCGAAGGCCATCGCGTTAACGTTTTCAGAACAATTCAAACCCAACATAGAACCTGAAGACGAGGACTTCAAGAGGGTGCAAAGAAGACGGTAAAGGATTGTCTATGAAATCCAACACCAGACCATGACAAGCTTATCACTACCAAGAAACTACAAAATACAATCAAGAAAAGAAAACAAAAGTGGGACATGGCCAGTTTACTAATTAAATGTCGAAACAGTTGCCAAAAAAGCAGAACAAATCCACCTAATCTGTCAGAGGTGAATATAACTTCTGATATCGCTGACCAGAGAAAAAGCTGCAACTGAGAAATAAAACATTTATTTTAATACTTTGGTTAACTATTGATAATATTACAGTATAGTTATATGTTTCGTAGTCACAGTGTTCATGGGATATTGAACTATCTTTTACATTGCATGGCCAACGTTTTCTAATTTACGTTGTTTCGTTGCTACCCTAGCATTGACAGAGCATAAAGCATAAAATTGAAATGGAATGATTACATTAATATTATTGATTCAACATATGTTGATTTAAAGTTGACTCCAGATATCTATGGACATTTATCCAGGCATTCGATATAGGAGGGGTTCTTAGAATGTAGCGCTGCGTTTACAGTAAGCCCCAAATCACTTCCACAACCATATTAAAACCAAAATCTGTCTCAAGAGGGATTTAAATAAGATACCTTTCTTAAGTAACTAACCAGCATCTGAATTTCAACTCTCTATACTGTAGCCTATGTTGACGGGCTTATGTAGTTGACAAGTTGAAATGCAACGAACCCTTAATTATAGCATCAAGAGTGATCTGAAGATGTTATGCTCTGTCATCCGAGTTTTATCCTATGAATATTCGAGGAAGAAAACCACAATGCTAGTGTTAGTGTGCGATGTGTTCACAAGAGAGAATTAATGTTCTAATTAGAAACATGGACCGGAACGTTTCTATATAGCGGTGAAAATTTAAGACGGATTGCGTAGAGATAGTTCAAGGATAGTCACCGGCTTTGAGATCACGCACATACTTGCAAAGTTCCTGTCAGCGTCCCAAGCAAACTCTAAATAAGCTACTTACTTTCCATCAGCTCATTCATGTTTAATTTGTAACTCTTTTTCGATTTATTTTATGGATAATTTTTAAAAACACTTTCTAAAACAAAAAGTATTGTATTCATGAAAATGTTCGACTTCGAGATTATGATGAATCTAATTTTTGGAAACTAGTCTTTTTCTAAATTGGCTATAATAATTTGTTTGTAATTATATCTGGCGATATAAAATACCACTGTATACTTGTTTTTTTAAAGAATTTTTTCCAATAACTTAGAGATAACATTTCGGAAAATGATTTTTGGTTTTATTTAATTGTACTAAAACTGCTTTAATTACATATTTGGCTTAAAATGGTATAAGGGAATTTTGTTTCAAACTCTTACAGGATCTATGAGAAAGTATGTACAATCACTTTACTCTGGAAGGTAACAATCCCACCCCGATGGATTACACTATGGTCCTATATTACACGCTACTTCATAGTGGAAGCGTGAAAGGTAAGATCTTTTAAGGGTAAATGAAGTGTACAATTGTGTGGTGCCATTTATTTTAAATTATTATGCTCAGCTCAAGATTTACTAACAGGGTAATTTAAAGGGTAGATTGAGTAACGAGGTTTAAAGGTATTGAACCCGGATTAGCGTTCAGGGAGGATGGGAAAATCACAGTAATAAATCAAATAATCAGCTGATCACCAATACACCCAGCCAGTATTCGATTCCAGACCTCTTCTTCCATCATGACTTTAGTTTTCTACGAGCTTTACGCCTTTGACACCGTGATCACAGGTGTGTATATGATTTAATAATACAATTGCGTGTTACCTTAAGCCTTACGTAAATCTATATACTCATAATACAATTTTAGCTAAGATATACCCGTACACCAAAACTATAAACCATAACGATAACTTCTCAATTTTACAAAACTCAATTGTACGATATATTTTTGTAGGTTTTATAGTTCAGTGCTAACATATTTTATAATAAACCTTCAGAAATAGTTCTTAAATTTTGATAAATCACACCTTAACACTGGAATAGAACCCGGTAGCCTTGACTTAACTCGCCAATGCTCTACAAGTTATCCAGGATTTGTTCCATGCTCGCGGTAGTAAGTACTTCACTCATAGTTGTAAGGCAGAGTCTTTGATGGACGTGTGTAAATCACCGCCTACCTATTAAGCTATTCCTGCGACTCAGGAGTAGCTTTATGCCACCCTTTGTAAGCCTACAAATGACAAAACTAAAGTCTGATGCGGCTGTATCAATACTAAAGAACATTTTGATCGCCATGTAAGCCTACAAGTGTATGCTTTCTCCACTTAAAGATTAATTTTTAGCTTCTTAATGTGATCAATTGTATTACGTAGTTTATAAATACATGCAACTTCCTAGTTATTGATTGCTTGTATCCTAATCCCACTTAAGGACCCTAACCGGATTACCAACAAGAAACCCTTTGAGCTGGGGCGCACGACATATTATCTCTCTTAAAGTAATAAAGCTGACATAGACTTAACGAGGTTTCTACTCACTAATTATTTAATGCAACCAAATAGCTCAAGTACTAAGGTAAACCAGGAACAGAAGGAGGATATAAATGTATTTATATATGTATACTATATATTTTGTACAGTTGTTAGGTAAGTTCAAATTGCTCATTATAAGGACGTCCTATAAACATTCTTGAGCTGATATATATAACGGATTAGACGTGGAAGCCACCATACAAATGTGTACGATACAGCGATTTAACATTTTATAATCAATTCAGTTGTGTCCATGTGCAACAGTCAGATTTCAAATGTATACTATTTAAAAATATTATGTTTAGAGCACAAATGAAATATAAAATATGACTCTTAATAGTTAGTCATATTACCCATGATGACACATAAAACATGGAAAAAATGGCACCAAGTTTTTTTTCCTATTTCTTTGTATTGTTCTTCGTACACAAATCACAATTTAACATCGTTTTGGTATCCATGAAAGTACTTTTTGGATTTTGTATATTTAAGAGTGAATTTTAATTTTTATCATAATTTAGGTGCTCTTTCTAAATACTTTATTTATATGATGAGCTAGTAAGCAAGTAATTTTCCAGAACAGAATGCTGGCTAATTTTGACCGGTTTTATGGTGACTTAGTTATAGTTCCGATCATGTGTACTTAAGGTTGTTTTCATAAATGGCTTACCACTCTCTCACTTCACGCAAATGCGGATACATTTCCTAAAAACAATACTTTCTTAGCTCTGCCCTATTAGTGTAGTTGAAATGAATACACCCCGGGCGAGTATTAATAATCGGGGTTAAGAAAGTTAAGAAAAACGTTGCGGAGTGCTTCGTAAAAAAGGACTTATCTACTCAGAGACAGTTCTTTAGCTTCAGGTCCTGGTTCGCATCTGGTCCTGGAACATCAGGTGGGTATCCCCTACCCCAGTCTTCATGTCCACTTACCCCATCCTCAAAATGTTAAGAAAGTATGACTAGAACTCTAAATACAAAAAAGTTTATTTTAATCAATTATTTTGTTGTGAAAGGGAATGAGAGGCAATAGAAGGAAAGTCGTAGAGTTTATTTTGTGATGGTTTAGTTTAAAGATCAGGCTTAAATCTACTTCAAATTTATATGTATATTATATTAACGAAAAGGGATAGGTTAAAATAGTTATTTCACGTGGGTTTTATTTATGAAAATCGATAATTATAAGCTGCACATTCCTCATTCCAGGAAAAGAAAATCCTTCCAAACCTCTGTACCACAGCGACATCATTCACAATCACCAATATTTTCACTCATAGGGTACTAATTTATAACATTGTATTTATTGCAGCATCATTCAACGGTTTCACCCATTCATTGTTTTCACACTCAAATCATGAGGATAAGGGCTAGCGACTGCTGCCTGTAACTCACAAAACAAATCAGCCCTTTCACAGGTGACCTAGCTTGGCGTTTCTGTCAAGGTGGATATCTTGCGTCGGGAAACAAAATCAACCACCTGTAGTATTCTACAGGCTCATTTCATCAGGTAAATAAGTTCATTCGCGAGGTTAAGAGTCATGAAAATGACTCAGTACTCAAACAACAAATCAGCCCTTTTCCAGATGACCTAGCTTGGCGTAATTGTCAAGGTGGATATTCTGAGTCGGGCAACAGCCGAATGGCATAAGCTGTAATTTTATTTGTTTATCACCATCACAGACAGCATCATTATATAATAGCTATGCCACACTATTGACCATACTTACATCTACTTCAGTGGTCACATGGTTTAAGTCATCATTCTCGCAATAGTCTACTTTGTACTGCCGATGACAGGGAGATAGAGGTTCAAATCACGGTCAGATGTATTAAGGTTGTCAAAGTGTTTTTCCACTCTCCCTCCATGCAAATGCTGGTACACTCTCCCTAATATCAACCTTAACGATTGGTTGAAACTTATAAATTAAATATATTTCAAGTTTGATACTACTGATATTTTGTTAATTTTAAATTGATTTATAATGTGAAGTATAGTTTACCTTTGTCAACAATGAGTGTTTCAGTGTAATTTATCTATTTAATTATATCGTTTCTAGTCTGTCATATAAAGTTGGAATAGTGGGGAAAGTATTGAAAAGAATTTTAATGGAGTTGTCGCGATTTAGTAGATCATTTGAACACTCCATTTGCCCTGAAAGTTATCAGTCAGTCTTACCTTGACCGATTACACTATGGTCCATTCTATCTTATATTCTACATTATACACCATAGTGGAACCAAGCAAGGAGATTGTTACCTTCCAAGATTAACGGAGTATTTGGATGTCCTAATTTTACTCTCTCTCTCTCTACATATATATTCATATACATATATACACATGTATATATATATACATATATATATGTATATATATACATATATATATACATGTATATATATACACATAGATAACATATATATATGTATATAGGTATATATATGTATATATATATATGTATATAGGTATATGTATATCTATTTGTGTATTTATGTATATACAAAGCCCAAAAACCGCTAATGAACTGCTTTTTTTTTCTCAATCCTAGGGTTGGACGTTTTAAAATGACCAAAACACGAAGTTCTATTTAATTTCTAGCTTTGGCCGTCTCCAAACAGCCAAAGCTAGGATTGTGCAGCTACTAAACGACCAAAGTTTAAAATATAATCATTTAGTAAAGTTAGGTTAGGTTAGGTTAGGTTAGGATTCAAAAAACCAATTTGGTCAGGTAGTCTTAGTAATTTTAAATAAATTCATATGGCTGCTCACATGATCAGCCTGATCTAGAAATAAACTAAAGTCATCACGAGTCGCGCCACCAGTACTGGCGCATAGGGCCTATAGTACCCAGTACTCAATCCGAAGGTTGGATGGATCCTCAACAGTTCCACCGTCAGCTGTAAAGACTAGGCCATACCTAAGAGACGTACTAGGGAAATAAGTGAGATAGTTTCCCGTTTCTTTCCTCACTGAGCCCGAAGTTACTGGTGCACATCAGTCTGCCAGGCCACCCTCCGTTTATCACAGAGACTGGCTGTATATTGAATGTTATTTCTAGTATCGTTAATATCTATGCCACTTTCTTAATGAAGAATTAGGTTGGTGCAAGTTTGCTTAAAGCGTACCCGGGATGCCTGGTCTTAAATTTTATCATGGGTTTTCTATCTCCTTTAAAGGCTATTGCTGGTGCGTTTATTTAAAATTCACCTTTAGCATTCTGTTGCCTTGAATTAGTTAAAACCCACTTTGGTGGCGTAGTTAGCTAACGCGCTACTCTCTCAGTAGACTAGACTAAAGATGACGGGCAATCTCGGAATCGAATCTCGGTCATTCTAAAGGGGGGTGGTTTTTCCTAAATGTTTTTCCACTCTCCCTCCCCACAAATGTGGGTTTACTTCCTCTAAATTCAACCTTCCCAGTTCCTAACCCACTATCGTAAGCGTATAGCCCGAGCGGGTAGTAAGACGCGGTGCTATAATTTAATTTAATTTTAATTTAATTATTTAAGGTATTATAAACCTTAACAGGCATTAAGACGCGTAGTAATAAGATATTAATAAAAATAATTAGAAAATATTGCTATAAATATATTATATTTGTTTTAAATTGTTTTTATTTTTGAATCTGTCAGAATGACTGGCTCTGTAGCTTTTAAAGATAGCGTACATATTGTTTTATTAAAAAATGGGAGTAAGGAATTCGTTTCATCTATCAAGTTGAGTCAGTTTAGTATTATTTTAAGATGAATATCTTGCAGACAGAGAGGGACCGGGTTGAAGATGTAATACAACATACTCCGGATGCTCCGGTCACTGCCAGTTCCGGTGGGAGATTGATCACCTCCATGGCAGCTCCAGGTTGCGTTAACTTACTCCCTCCTCCGTCTTCCCAACACACCTTCCCTACTTAAATGAGCTCTTAAGGGGCTCCAAACGTTGTTTGGAAGACGTCTAAAACGGTTTTATAAATACGTTTCCTTTAGAGGTAAGATATTGAGTTTACCAGCGTTCTCTCTGCCTAATTAACGAGGGAAGCTGTGAGTCAGAGAAGCTTGGTCTTCGTTTATTCATTTGAGTGAAATTATAATTATTTAATTTAGGTGTCTAGCCCGGTCTGTTTCCATAAGTTTTGTTTATATTGAAACATTTTGTGTTAATATAACACGTTAAAACAGATAGACAAAGTAATAGTAATAATTATTATTCTTGGGTTTTATAGGTCCGTCGACACATAGAGGTAATTAAGTCAATCCCGATAACGTTTCTAAAGAAATTAGTTAGAAATTTTAAATCACAAATTTTACAAAAATGATGTTGTATACTTCCCTTTTAGCTAGTTTTTTTCCATTCCGTGATTTTCATAGTGAATTTTTTAAATTAATACGGTCAATACCAAGATTAATAGCGGATTTATTTTAAGGGTGGGTTTGATGAAAGTTATTTATTGACCGTGCATCAGAATTTGCATAAAGTAAGAGTAGAAAACCACTATCAATAAATAATATTGAGAGACTGACGCTTTAGGTAGTGTTACGACTGGTGCGGGTCCTGAATTTAATTAGTCAAAACGTCACAGGAATCAGCTATACGCCACGGTGGCGTAGTTAGCTAACGCTCTAGTTTCGTGTTAAGTTAGACTGCTGAGGACGGCGAGGGTGAACTGGGGGTGGTTTTACTAAATGGTTTTCCACACTTCCTTCACGCAAATTCGGGCCCCGTGCCAGATGGTACTTGCATAGGTTACCTACAGGTGCTCGGGGTGGCCCTGCGGACTGGTATGTCCCCGTTTGACTACTACCGTTATAAGTATTACACAGGGCTGGTCTCGCGAGCTTGCTCATGGTAGTGGCCCAGAAATGGGTTGGACTCTGTGGGGCAGTGGTTTAAATGCCGACGAGTGATAGTGTTGACAGACCAGTGTGGTTCTGGGCCTGCGGGCTTGGGCCTCACCATCCGTGTGGTGAGCAGTTTTAGAGCTTCGATGCTAACCTGGGCAGTTAGTAGTGCATGTGATAGAACATGGGCGCCTACACACGTACGCACGAGGAGTGAGGAACTACTTTCCCCCGCGCAATGGGTGTAATCTTATTCCCATACACACGGGAAAGAGTGTAGACCGCAAGGTCGCTTCTGTGAGCGGAAGTAAATATCTCCGGTTACCACTCTGGATAGGTGGGAGGCACGAGTCCCCGGTGTCTGTCCTACCAGTGTGTGACTGGAGGGGGCGGGAGGAGTTAATTCTCATCTCCCCGGGTATCCGGCCTAATCTGGATCATCTCACTCTTCTGGGCGTGGAGGATGGAGTTAAAGTACAAGGTAGCGACCTAGAAACTGGCCTGGACCACGATGTCCAGGGGTGCTTGGGGCCGCGTGAAGGCAGCCCATTGCACGTTACAGCTATGATAAAATGTGGGCTCACTTCTATATCCAACATTATAATTATAATTCCTAGCCCATTGAAGTAATTAGTACTTAAGCGTATAACCCAAACGGATAGTAAGAGGTGGTGTTAAATATTATTGTTATACAAATTATTACTAAAAAAAATCAACTCAAAACTCACTTATGAGCATAATTATTACAATATTTAAAGAAAATGGGTTTAGACATGGTTGCCGATAATAATTTTACCTGGCTATGAGGTGTGTGATTGGTTGTATTAGAGTAAGGAATTTAAGGCAATAGTTTTAATCGATATCATAGATAATTGAAGGCTGCCTTACGAAAGTCGATATCAAAATAAATATGTTAATTACATCATTTTAATAAACTAATAGCTAAGATCATTTTTCTATTCATTGATTTTGAGTCTAAGAACAGCTTCGGAACCTTTAATTTTCTTTTGTGTAGTAGGTGAATATTTTGTAATTCCCCATAAGTTATTTATTATAAAATATATGGAACTAGAACCAAAGTAGACACTCCAAAATAAAATATAGACCTCTTAGCGATTAAAATAGTCGTAAAATGTGTGAAATTAATCTGTTAAAATGTTTATTTTAAATCCAAATTTGCCTTAGCATAAAAAATATAGCACTATTTTAAACTTCAAACTAATGTTTTCGGGTTTAATCCCAGTTGTGAAAATAATAATTTCTTATGTTGCGACTGTATTTACAATCTTCATCATCATGGTATGCGTGATGGTTGTATGATTTTAGTTTAAAGACGTATGCTTGATCCCCACACAATTTAAATATGTGCTAAGACAAATTATGTGTCAATTTATTTTAACTAATTATTGTATGTACCGTGTATCATTATTTGACTTAAAAAAATTTAAAATTATAATTTTAAAATGTATTAAATGGATTTTATTTCATGTATTTTCTAAACTTTGACAATTATTTACGTGTTCTTATGACATGTTCTTGAAATATATAATAGACATATGGTGATGGCCATAGATTCAAGGCATTTAACTCACTTTGAATTTATCTACTCCTTATAATATTTATATAATTTTTGTTTCTTACCCATACCTAAGGGAACATACAAGAATTCTTACCAAGGTAATATAAGGATAATTTTCTTCAAACAACAATTATTACATAACAAGTAGGGTGCTTCAAAAAATTAAAATATTAGAGTGCACATTACATTTTGTATTCCTTTTAGTGAAAAAAAGACACGACAAAAAATAATTATATGAAAAAAAATATATTTGGTACTACCTCAGCGCCTGTTAAATTTTTGTATGGATGATAAAATTGTTAATAGGTTTATTATTTTTAAAATGACAGTATAAAAATTAAAACTGTTATAAAATAATAGCAGTGAATTTATAAACTTGATTTTTTTAAATTTAAACATTTTTATGTTTATAGAAAAATTTTAATATAGTTTGATATGTTTTTAAAATTCACTTATTTTTAATTTTTCTCGAAAGGAATACAATTTTTTTTATAACGTTTATGGTGCATTTCCACAACTTGAAGAAGAAACTGTTTTTGTTTCGTAATTGAAGAATGGAAGTCTGTAGCCAAAGCAATGACCTTTACAATCTTGTGTGCGACTTTGTTTGCAGTTTCAAATTGACGAGTATTGTTCCATTCTTCTATATCTGTATTCAGGAATGAAGAATCCAACTTAAGAGTTCCAAAAAAAGAATGGGATGCAGGACCAATATAATATTCTAGATCTTTATCACTAATATCTTCCTTTCCATTGTACCTGGTTGTTCTATTGCATTCTTCCTCTGATACGTGTTTCAGTTGTTCTACTATTTTTAGTTTTGTTTCGATAGTTACTAAGCCAGAAAATAACCCAAGTATCACCAGCTCTTCACTAAGATACCACAAATGACAATATATTGCTGCCACTCCTTTTTTTTAGAGATTATTCTGAAGATTCCTTATAGTTTTTCAAAGCCTTGATAAAGCGTAAATCATTATCTGGAGCATCACACAAAATTGTACAAATGATCCAGTATCTTACATGGACTAAATTTGAGTGAAGCCTTCTTCTCTTGTGCCGATAGATTGAATTATTTTTTGAAGAGGTTAACTATGAACACACATATTAGTTTCGCCCTCCAGCAGGCGTGGTGAAATGAACCTGGAGTTCTGAACTGAACACCACCTGGAGGAACTATGCCTAGGAAAATAAGTGTTAATTCCAAGAGTTATTTGTAGTCTTCTCGTGGAAGATTTCACGAATCAGCTTGAGAGGTCACTCTGTACACAAACCTGCGCATTACATACACAAAGCTATATGGAAGACAAACCAAGAAGTTAAAAAACCAGGTCACATTCTAGAACTTTAAATAATAAATAAACCTTTAAAATCCATACCAATGTCCAATTAATGTCATTATTATACTTATATATATTATATATATATAATATATATATAAATACAATAATATTTTTAATGTTGATATTTTGTATATATATATATATTTTTTTAATGTTGACATTTTATATATATACACAAAAAATACCAATATTTAAAAATATTATTTTCTCTTAAGTTGAATTCAAATAATGCTTCAAGATAGAACACGTTAATTACCACACTACTATGCGCAGTACAATTTTGGCAGGAGGAAGCATTAAGAAAATACAACCATTTATTTTTGCTAACACTAGTGATAGCATTTTATAATATTATTAGTGTTAATTTATAAGTATTCATAATATCCAGAAAATATGACAGATTGACAGCTCCAGATTACATTTATTAAGTTATTTATCAGAGTCTTTTATGATATTTATATTTTCAGTTTTATGGCCAGATAAATGATACATGTAATTTATATTCTTTTCTTTAAAAAACGTTATCGAAGATATTGTGGTGAAAATAGATCAAGTAAATTTTCTAGAAGTCAACCAGGGCTCTGTGAAAATCGTACTATAGCTATAAACTATTATATCGAATACAATAGTTTTATTATTATTCTGTCGAGTTAATAAAATTTCATTTAAAAGATCATCCAAGCATTGAATATTTAAATTACATCTAAAACTAACTATAACCTCCTTAAACATTATAAATAAAACTAGGTATTTTAAACAAACAACAGCCTCAATATTGCACACAAAACAATGTAATACTGGTTGAATGAATATCAGTGGATTGGTGACTAATTATCGAGCAAGATGTTCCTGGTTTACTCTTTAAATTATCTGTAGAATGTCATTTATGCATAAGATCTTATTAAACATCTCTCACAATTCGAGGTGGGTTGATTTGTGGGAAATTCTGTACTGTTATAGGTGAAATAATAATAGTAATATTATGTATAGAAAACTTTATGTTTTAAAGTTATTTGTAAGTATTAAAAAAACTAATTTGGGAATCATTTGTTTGATGGAAATTTATTTTTCTTAATGTCCCTTAGAAATATTATAACACTGCTTTATTCCGATTCGTACTCATTTATAAGATTTATTCAAGTTATGCCCATTCATCCCAACCTCAAATTATACCAAATAGTTCAATCTTGCAGTCAGAGTAGTTTTAAATTAATTGTTCAACGTTTGATAGGAAACAGACGGAAGATTTTTAATTAAAGACCATCCCCCGTACATAGAACAGGTAATCGATCCCTGGCCTACCACGTCCGAATCAAACATCTTATTTATTAGATATATAAATAAATTCTGGAATAATTATATGAATGAAATAATGAATGGAGGTAATCTAACTGTTATATTTAAATTATAGACAATCTTTTAATATTTACTATTTTTATTATTAGCTTGTTTAGTTTAATTGGTTAAGTGTAAGACAAGGCAAATTAGCGTTAACTTCACCAAGATAATTAATCACCTATTTCATGAACACTTATCTACCAGTAAAAATGGAATTAGGTAGAACTTATTGATAAATTAAGTTTTCCTGAAAGTTATCGAGGTCTAAGGTCCAAGCCCGTTTCTCAGTCGATACCAAGTCTGACAATTTTTCAAAAGTGAGATTTAAAGTTGTGTATTGATTTTTAACTATAATATTTAAGCAAACACTTTTTTTCCACAAATTATAGACACTCTTTTCTAGGATAATATGCAACTAGATATTAAATATTAATAGTATACAATGCGCTGTGATGGTTGAATGGTTTAAAAGTGTCACTGTCGTAATAGACTGAGCTGCCAGTGGCAAGGTGATTGGGGTTTGAATCCCTGTTGCGTGTACTGTGGGTTGTTCCCCTGTAAGATTTTCCAATATCCCTCCCTGCAAATCAGGGTAAATTTACTTTAAATCTCATCTTCTCTATTCTTACCCTATTTTTTTTTGTAAATATTAGTGTAGCTCAAACTGGTAGTAAGACTCGGGCCACAAAAAATACCTTGATTGGCTTTGTTGACATAAAATAGTAGTGCAACTATTTTGCGTAAAGGAATATTTTTTAAGTGTGATATTTTATTCTTACTGATTTACCTTGAACAGAATAACATTTTAAAATGTAACAGATAGCCTACATTGAGGTTTATTGTAGCTTATATTACTATTAATCAATAATATACGAATCCCGTTTCGGTGGCGGAATGGTTTAAAGCGTTACTCTTGCAGAAGACTAGACTGCTAATGAGGGGTAGATCGAGGTTCAATTCTCAGTTGGGTGTACTGAGGGTGGTTTTTCCACATAAATGCGGATATACTTCCTTTAAATATAACCTTCATAATCCCTATAAACCATTAGCTTAATTAGTACATAAGCGTACAACCCGAACGGACAGTAACGCGCGATGTTAGAATAAAACAAAAATGTCTTGAAACTTCTAAGTACTATCACCTTTTGACAAAAATATTCGAACTTTAATCAGTTTAGACATTTTATTTTCTTATTTTTTAAAAACCGGTTTTAATCGTTTAATCATATTTTCGCTATTTATATTGAACATAGTGTACAAAGGCTGAACTATGTAATTAAATGTATTATGCTACATTTATTATTATTATTATTTATTATTATTATTATTATTATTATTATTAGCACCGCGTCTTACTACCCGTTCGGTTTATACGCACTTACGCTAATGTGTAATGTTAGAGTGATTGTGAGAGGAAATGAAGGACCTACAGTTTAACGTGGAATCCGAACCACGGTGGAGGTCTGGCATTCCTCACATTCACAAGATGTCTTGTCGGAGGTGAAGGAAGGGTTTGGTAATCATGATAAATCTGTGCCGGGACCAAGGATTGAACCCCGGCCGCCAGCATAGAAGTCTGACACCTTACCCCTAGACCACCAGGTCACCACTTTTATATTTAACTTAATGTATTTATTTTAAATGCCACGTTTGGGCACAGGAAAAGTGTGAAATGTGATGCCAATATGGTATAAATCTATCGAAATCAATGTTATTGTGTTTTATTCCAAATATTTGTGTACAGCTTAAATTGTTATAGTACAATTTAAATAGTTTTAAAAGTGTTACAGCTATTGTAAAAATGTATCATCTTTGATATTGGGTGCTAATTATTTTGTTGCATTACATCAAAAATAAAAATTGTCACTCTAGGCGTCAGTATCGTGAGGTAGAGATAAGTAGAAAGTAAAATCAAAATATGTTACCATGGTGTTATACAGTTCGTTTTCGAAGATTTTTTTTTTCCAAATCCACTAATAAGCTTTCAAAGTACACTCCCTATATTGCATTAATTTATTGCGAAAATAAGTGATATGGTATTGTGTTAAACTTGTTGTAAGACATATTACGTTAGATTAAAGGATATGTAAATCTTCTTTGTTTAAAGGCTAAAGGCTAGTTAATCAGTGTATAAATTAAAATATTCTCATCAAAAATATTTTGAATACGTCTAAGCACAAAGAATAGCTAAGCGATTACACTTATCCTGATTAAAATATATGTATCATTCTAAATTGCTTCTAAATCCGTCTGAGTGTGTTTATTGGTGTTTTTATTTATAGGTTGTTGTGATAGTATCGAATGCCTTCTTCGCATCTTAACACTATCGTAAGTATTTTATCGCTACTCCAGTCAAGCTGGTAAGTAGCGTCATATGTTGGTTTGGGTCCGACTTGCTTCTCGGGAAAGTGCTTGAAGTAGAGGTTGGCGTTCCCTGTCAACGAGTTGTACGTGTCTCGAATGTTCCTGTAACTGTCAAAAAACCGCTTTGAATTATAGCATATTATGAAACTGTCGGCAAGAAGGAAAGAGAAATGTTTTGAGTTATGAGCGTTGTTCCTTGTCAAAAAAGGAATGAAGCAGTCTGTTGTTTTCATCGAAGGCGGCGAAAGGTCAAGAATTGCAAGTTGTTGTTATAGAACCTACATGCAATAAGCCTCAGCAATTGTATTTCCCCCTCTTTACTTTTCTGTCTCATGTTTGCCCCGTCCGTTTGTTTGTTGTCGTCTTGCCGGCAGGTTCGAAGGGGTTGTGCTACTTGCCAGGAAATGCCCGCAGCAAATGAAACAGACACGAGGAAGGGGCTAAAGAAGATTGAAAACAAAGGAATATAAAAAAGAGAGTGAGAGAGCGTGAGAGAAAAAGGGGTGTGTTGATAAGGGGGAGGGAGGTGGGCCGCGCGTGTCCTGGGCGGCGTGAGAGAGGCACTGCAACGCGCTAGTCTTCGGCGTGAGGCGGATTGGCTGAGGGTCGGCGCATGCGCGCTGCATTATTGATCGGCCCTGACGCTGGTGGTTGTGTTCGGGGTCTGGGGTCCAGCAGCTAAGGGCCCCGGGAAGGAAGAAGCTGCGCAGATGAGAGCGAGGTGAAGGAGCCCCCACGGCTGGCTAGCTTTGGCTGCTGCGATGTCGACCGCCACCAGGTGAAGACGTTCGCCTTCGTCTTCCCGTTTGTTGTGTCCCATGGAGGCCCCGTCTTCCAGCGCGGACCCAGCGCCACGCTGGCTCCTTCTCTTCTGTGTCTGCATTTGTCTTCCACGCGGTGAGTCCCCATAGCCCTCTCCCATTGTAGCGTTCAATTAACGAGGGGGACATTATTGGGATTACTTTTGTCTCACACTTATTCGGCGACAACACCTTAAGAAACAGTTATCCTCCGTTCGAGTCCTTGGTGCTATCTCCATCGTCATCTTCTGGTAGCACCTACTTTCAAAAGTTTAACCATATTTTTTTATGTTGCCCAAATGAAACCCTGTTAGGGAATTCAAAAGTATGCAAATATGAATTGCCCATCTTGTTATCTCGTAATAATTATGTATAATCTTTAAAAGTTACTTTATTGTCTGGAGATAATCAATTATACTTTTTTTTTCACGTTATACCAACCCCTCCTCATATATGAAAACAAAATGGTAGCAGTCACAATTTATGTCGGGTTAAAGAAAACAATCGATAGACGACGTGATGACGATATTAAAGAGAGACAAATAAACTTATTCTTTCTTAAAAATTGAACATTTTATATGGGTTTTTTAAATTTATATTTTATGTTTTTATTATGTCTTCTACTAAAATCCACTTTTTATTGGTGGTGACACATCAAAGATTACCTGCAAAAAGTAATAGTGAGTGTTTGGTGAACTTCGTCCTTCAATTATGAAAGAATGCAATTCATTTTTGTAGTCAATGGATTTTTCTTTAAAAAGACCTATTTATCATTGTATGGCTTATCTTTGATTCATTATTACATTTATCATATGTGTCAAATTTATAGGCATACTACACATTTTATGGGTATTATTTTGCGTGAATTTTTTAAACTATGCAATAACTGTGAGAACGGTAATCAATATAATAATTAATATTTTCTTGCGGCCAATATTTCTGGTACGCTGCTTCTATATAAAATATGTTTGTATTAAGTGAAGAATATTCATATACACTGTTTAATAATGTGTTTAAAATGTATTGATTTAAGAATGAATACAACTAAACCTAGCTACAAATATTAAATCAATAAAATTGAAAATTGCATTAACTACACAAGGGAGAAGATTAAAGTAATATTGAATATTAGCTTTAATTTAAAATGAATATAATGAACATTTAAATAATAATAATAATAATAATAATAATAAAAATAGATAAACACCTAAACTCCAATTATGTCACTTATAAAATTCTACTTTTAATTTTTGCTGAATTAATTAGTTTTGGTAATTATAGTTTATATGTTTGCATCAGACATAGCAAATAGTTTTTTTTCGCTGTGTCTAACTTTTCAGGCTATATGCGAAATGTACTAAAAATTTGTATTGCAATTCAAAATTCATTTGTTTTTAAATTCATTAAAATATGGTTTTAGTAGTAGTAATTTCAGAAACCTATTAATTTTGAATTAGAAGACTACTTTAATTAGCTTATAAAAATATTTTACCCGTAATTTACACCACTTAACACAACGAATATAAATAGCATCATAGCTACATCAACACTTTTATAAATTACACTGATAAATGGTATTTACTTAATTATATTAAAACATCTGGTTGCACATAAGCCCCGCCCTCTTATCTTATTATGACATATTGGTAAGAAACGCCCTAAGGTAAAGTGAGGGCTTTTGTGTAACATTAAATTATCCTAAGTTAATTGAAAATATATATTAAACTTTTTCAAACTCGTTCTACATAAAAATGTATTTTCGTTATTATACTGTCCATACCTAAACATATTTTGGATATAGTTTTTTGTTTTACTGTGGTAAATTGTGACCTAAGTTTAATGTCTCTTTTACCATTAAACAATTCTTCAGTTAATTCATAGAAACGTAATATAATTTTTCAGAAGATATAATAATACTTAAATTAATACTAAAACTGTTATTAATCTTCTAATATTTTCTTAGCTAATCAATTTCGATTTAAGCTGGCTTCTAATTTTATTTCCTTATTCAATCGAAAATTTTGTTTCTTCCTTTCCTTGTTATAGCTTGCTAACAACATTACTATATTAAACAAATCTATTTACACTACTTATTGAACTTAGCGAAAATCTCTTAAGAGTAAATAGTTTTCTCTTTCCTAGGACCAATATTTTAAGGCTGAGTTTTGAATTTGCGTGATTTTTTATTGAAAATTTTATCACAAATATCATTAATTTTTTTTAAAAGGGGCAAAGGAATTAGAAAGTTATTTAAAAGTTCATTCATTTGAATTTCCTAAAGATAAGATGGAAAACAACAACCCAAAAACTAAAGTTTTGATAAGTATAAGATATTTCCCAATATAATGTATATTCAAATTGTCCAGGAGCTAAAAGTAAACATAAAAAATATTTCAGTAAATTTCTAACAAACTTGATGGACCTATACTTAGACATAACTTGACATAGTCGTTCACATGCTACGATCCTATATCCAGAAGAAACCATGTGTTACAATACTGCATTTATTTACCTCTTGTCATTAATTCCCTTCAAAAATAGTATAAATAATTGAGATAATACCTAAACTTACTGATGATAATAATAATAATAATAATGACAAATATATAATGGTAGCAATCTATTAAAATACATTTAATTTCAATTAAATATTTTGAAGTGTATGAAAAAGTGTTTTTCAAAGTTGACAATTTAAAAAATATATTTAAATAGTTTATAAAAACATGGCACACACATTCCCTTAATTTAAGTGATCGTCAAAGAATGAAGAATGTTTAGTTAATAAAGTTACCAATTTTAGCGCCTTAGATACTCACAAATAACATAATACATCGGCAACACTTTGTCAATGGTAGATTATTGATAGTCTACAAAATATTGTTTAATAATGACGTGTTAAAAGGTTGTTTTGCTGGAGAAGAGAGGAAATGGTAGGTTAGGGGGTGGGAGGAAGGTTGAGGTTGGGTGGGGGTTAATGTACAGGGATGTATATAATAGGGTTTAGTAAAATACAAAATTTTGGGGAAATAGTGTTATAGCTCGAAAATGGTGAACTAATTATTTCTTAGTCAGTGAATAGACATCAATTAAATTTTGTAATGATATTATTTAAAGGATTTTAGATTCCATGGTTTTATTTTTTATTATAAAGGATAAACAATACATGTATAAACATACTAGTACTTTATTTATGGTGAAATAAATTATTTAAACAAATTCCAAGGGGTAACTTTTACAGTTAAAAAAGTATACATAGACTAAAAAGGCGAATAACAAAATAAAACACTTTGTTGACATCATATTAAGTTACCGCAATAAATTTCATTCAATAAAAGTGAAGTGTATACACAATGAAATAGGATACAATATAATAAAGGAATTTATATTATTGTTCGCACATATTGTATACCAAAACTACATTTTATTTCATTACATGCTCTTTTATTAAATTGATTTTATTATAATGAAAAACCTTCAGCCGCTTTCATAAACGTTGAGGCCACTCACTTCAGAGGTTGGCAACATATTTCTGTTGTTCTCTGGTTCGAGTAAAAGTAGATTCAAAGATTTAGTTTTTATGTGTAATGAAAGCATGAAACGTTCAAGTGATTTGAGCCTCACTCTAAGTGCAGTTACAAACATCTACATTCATTTAGTATGAAGTAGCTGTTACTATAAAAATTAAAGTAAAATTTTAATAACATATGAATACATTTATATAGTTGTAATTTTGGATTGTTCATTTACTTGATTAATTTTAGTTTACATTAATTTTGTTTAAAATACCTAAACAATATATTCAAAGTAGACAAGATAATAAGGGTGAAATAAACTAACGCATAAGGATTCACCTTAAGATATAATGGGAAGACACATGGTTTAAAACTAGTAGAAAGAGCTACAGCCCCAGTCTCTCAACTTGAGTCAGGCACACTATTTATGTAAATGACCCATTCTGATTGAGTGTTGCATTTTATTTTAGAGAGAACGAGTTTACATCTCACACTGTTACATTTGAAATATTCAAATGCATAATTTAATATACATAAGACTCTTTTTTAATGTGATTTCGTAACAAAGTGTTGTGAGTGTGTGTGTGTTTGTATATATATATTTAATCACACACACAATCGTATGGCTATATTTCAGCAACCTTTGATCTAGCTAGATAATTTTACTCAAATATTAGACTTTGAATAGAAAAACTTAATTTGATATAGTTATTGAATAAAGCTAATATTCATAATTAAATGTATTAATATAAAAGTAAGTGTGTTATTGGAGTGTATCTTTTTATAGCTTGTATCAATTTTGACAGCTTGGAGGTTAATATAGTAAACTTTTGTCATATACATCTTTTTCAAATTCTATAAAAGGTTATTCTTATGACAACCTTACTAATATAAAATTACATTGGTTTATTCTACTAAATATATTTTTATTCATGTACAAACTATAAATATATTTGTAGTGACACTTATGATTGCTCATTGTAAATTGGATATATTGGATATGTAATATGTATATTCATATAATGTCAGTGACCATAGTATATTTATTAAGACTTATAGCACAATCCTGAATGGTGCCTGAACGAATTTGGTATATGTTTATAGTCATTTTTCTAAACAAATTTAAGTTAAACTTCAACCATGGTTGGTTGTTTAAAGTTATGTGTTCATAACCCAGATAAGCCAAGTTTGTAAGTTATGTGCTAATATAACTGTGTGTAAGATACTCGTATTGATGATCACGTGGTATAAGGCTTAAGCCTCTCTTGTATGGTTTACCAGTAATGGTGTAGTCGAGGTTCGAGTCCCAGTCATGTGTACTCAGGTTCTCTCTTCCTAAATGGTTTTACACTTTTCTCAAACACGGGTAAAAGGCTGGGGGTGGTATCTATTTATTCTCTACATTTTAACTCCCTCACCCATACCCCAGTTGTGTAGTAAAATGTTGATAGCCCAGACGTGTAGTAAGACGCAGTAAAAAAAAATTGTACGTTTCAATGTTACTTTTTTAAAAACCCCACCGTTTATTTATGTCTTTAGAAAGTTAATATTAAATGCCTTGCGCTAGATTAATATTCATGCACAACGCATGGCGTACAGTGCACAACAAATAAGAAAAATACGTTTTATAATGAAACGTATGGTTTAAAGTCTAACATAAATCTATTGTCATTTACTAAGAGAAAAAGGACTAGCCCCTTTGCACTACTGGATGAGTTCTCTAGAAATACTTCAATAAAGGGTTCACTCGAAAAAACCACATAGTAAATATATATTTTTTTAAAGTTGTACATAAAATCAAATTTTAGCTCCGTTCTGATTTCATGGTTGTCATGAATATTATTGTAGACCTATTTCTCAATATTAGAATAAAAAGTGTAAAAAAAAACTTTTTTAATCTTTACGATCTTAGTAATTGACGTTAAAACAAATAAAATTCATTACAAACAGGCGGCCAAACCCTTCCTTCTCCTCTGACAAGACGTGTATTAATCACAACTTGTGAATGTGTGGAATGCCAGGCCTCCACCGTGGTTCAGATCCCACGTTAAACTGTAGGTCCTCCATTTCATCTCACAATCACCCTACCATTACACACTAGTGTGAGGGCATATAGCCCAAACGGGTAGTAAGACGCGGTGCTGATAATAATAAACCTACAGAAGGGTACGGCTACAACAAAGCATTTCAAACATAAAACCATAAGCTAACTTTCGTCTGCCCTGTATACTGGGGATAAATTGGCTATATCCTCTCCTAGGATTCTCATTGGTTGACGTAACACAAGTTTAATGATTATCTATACTACACTCCGTGCAACATGTGTATGAAGTTGAAGTTAAATCGACTTTATGCATTGTAACTATTCACTATGCATAACTTAATGCTATAATTAAAAATAATACTGTATATTTCAACTTTTTGCGCAACATGTGCTATGCACTATGTATAAACCAAGTCATAATAAAATACATTCTTGAATATTCACTTTAAGATTATTGTTATTATTATTATTAATTATTATAAATAATATTATATGTTTATTTCATAAATTAATAATTTAAAGCTTTATTTTTCCACCCAATAGCTTTAATAAATTGTTAAAATAAACAAAAAATATGGCCACGCCAAGTACAGTAAAATTTTATAAAAAATAATAGAGCACATATTTAAAAAGTTTAAAAATGGCTTAAATTGAACCATTATTAAACGTTTATATTTGAGTTTTAACTTTATCAATGTAATAATAATAATAATAATAATAATAATAATAATAATAACAACAACTCTCCAATATATTGCCTAAATCCTATCAATATAATAATAATAATAATAATTATTATTATTATTATTATTATTATATTATTATAATATAATATATATATTATATATTATGTATATATATATATATATACATATATACATATATATATATATACACATATATATACATATATATATACATATATATATACATATATATATATATTATGTATATATATATATTATATATATTATATTATATTATATATATTATATAATTATATTATATATATTATATAATTATATTATATTATTATAATAATAATAATAATAATTATTATTATTATTATTATAACTCCCTCACCAATATATGGTTTAAACGAGACACACTTAGAACCGTAAAAGAATTACAATATTTTCGATATGTAACACTTTTATTTAACATAAAATTAAAGTCGACGTTTGGAGAAATGCATAAATGACCAGGGTAGTTTTTTTGTGTGGCTATCATCAATTTCTTAATTATTACTCATGTAATCCATCTGCTTTGAGATAATCATACTCCAACTTAAAGTGAAAATGGGTTTGTTCTATCTACCCTTGTAATTTATAGCTTGAGACGCCTGTGGCTCATTTGGTTAGATAGTTTAGATTTATATATAATTTTAATTTTAACTAATACTACCCACTTCAGTAGATGAATGGTCTGAGGCGTCAATTTCATGTTAGTTGGGAATTGCCTGCTAATGACGGGAAGAGTGGGGTTTGAATCCTTGTCAAGTCTACTGAGGGTGGTCTTTCCTAGATGGTTTCCCACTCTCCTTTCATGCAAATACGGATATATTACCCCTAAAATAATTCCTTCCTCCTCCTTCTACCATAAGAGTAATTTTCATATTTGTGTATATAATAAACAGGTAGTAGGATGCGGTGATAAAAAGAAAACTAGTATTTAGATATTTCTATTTCCTTTTTTTTTTAATCACGGTTCTTATTCAATAT
Source organism: Timema monikensis (assembly GCA_902151445.1). Taxonomy (NCBI): domain Eukaryota; kingdom Metazoa; phylum Arthropoda; class Insecta; order Phasmatodea; family Timematidae; genus Timema; species Timema monikensis. The sequence goes on along the minus strand of CABFVZ010005301.1, from coordinate 944 downwards.
TTACAAACTTCCCGTGATATTTAATTCTGTATTTCTTGGCACCATGATTATTTTATTCCCTTATCTAGCTTTTATTCAAGAATTTGTATCCACGATATTAGAATCGGACCAATGGCAAAATCTGTTATAATCTTGTTTGTGTGAATTCGTTTCGGCGGATTCAAGGGTATGTGGAAGGAAAAAGCCCGGGTGGGAGGTGGGCGGAGGAAATTTTACAGTCGCTACCAAATTCCATTCCCTGTTCGTCATAAACTCTTGATGTCACTCCTCGACGTCTTTTTTACGACCCTGGAAGCTACTAGAGCTAGGAACCTGACGCGATTTTAGCCCTTAGCCACCCTCTTTCGTGGAGAGCTATTATTGGTAGGTCGAGAGAAAGAACACAACTTCAGAGAAAGGGGGAATTAATTGGCACGCCTTTATTTAATAAGGCCCCCTCCAAACATCTAAGAGAGATACTCTGGTTCGAATTCCGACAAGATATACATTTATCCTTCAAGTGATGAGACAACAGGTAGATACAAACGATTCAGAATTAAATTTTAAGTGTTTTATTAAGCGCATTTAACGTGATGGTTATGAACAAACTGAGTATAGCAACACATGAGTTATAAACTAGCTTAACTTTAGAACAGATTGACTTCAGTCCCCCAACATTAATGTAAGAGTCTTAGGCCTACTGCCCGTCCTGGCTATATGAATTAAGCCACGATAATTCAATGGGGATTACGAAGATATAGTGATACATTAAATATATCCAAATTTGCGTATGAAACCATTTATGGAAAATCACTCTCAGTACACCATGCCTGTGTTTGAACACCGACCTATTCGTCATCGAAAAACAATATTAGCTGACGGGTGACCTGGTGGTCTAGGGGTAAGGTGTCAGACTTCTGTGCTGGCGGCCGGGGTTCAATCCTCGGTCCCGGCACAGATTTATC
>CABFVZ010005300.1:0-33428 GCA_902151445.1 Timema monikensis | reverse complement strand
CTTGGGTGCAATACGGTGCAAAATAGGTGCAAAACGGTGGTGTATTTAAATTTTAATTTTGAGGAGGTGGGGGGGCCAACTTAAGTGATCTCTGAGACAGGGAGGTTGACAGTCACTTGGGGATAGGTTTTTAAATGTAATATGTGATTATGGTTTTTCCTTCCTCTCCCCACACTATTGAAGGTGAATTTACTTTCAACTATTCTAAGTACCTCCTTAAAATAATTCATCATAAGGAAACAGTTTAAATAACTGTGAAGACACAATTATTGTACAGTACATATTTTCCGATACAGTTTGGAACAAAATCTTCATAAAAACAAGTATAGATTATTATGCATCTATAAATACTCCTCCTGATTTATATTTTAAACAAAATCTTTAAAGCTATTTTCTAAAAATTTCGGATTTAAAAAATAATTTTGCACCATTAAATTTAAGGCTTGAACTCAACTCACGATTTTTACTTGCGGTATGATCATGTAATATATAAATATATAATGTCGAAACGAAATCCATCAAAAAGTTTTGGCTCTAGCCTCAGGTACAAACATAATTCAAATACCCACTTTCTTGAGTTTGAGGGCACATACAACGAACTTTACGTCAATAATGGGGTCAAATTAGTTCCAGGATAAAATACTTTGTCGATATGATAAAGTAAATGTAGTTTGGTTTTTCTCTCTCTATTATTTCCTTATAAGAGCTTGGAGCTTATACTAGCTTCCTGCGTGGATGTATCACTTATTGCAGATCTCTTTCTTTACTTCACACCGTGATACATAGATAATCCCTTCACGCGCACATGCTATGGGAGGCTGACATCGTTCAGCTATCTAGTAGGGGTGATTGATAAAAAAGCAACAGTAGGACAGGGGGTAATTTGACCTTGAAACCTCCCGAATATACCAAACTCACCACTTCCTGGAATAGACGTTGAGGTGACCCTCTACGCTTGGTACAGTACAAGCAGAAAGCTTGTCCATCATGTTATGCCTTGCCACGATAAGGGCATTGTTTGTGGGAAGGAGTCCATGTTTATGCATGATGTCCTTCTAGCTGTTGTCCCTGTACAAACTTCTCTCGTCTCTTGTAAGGTTGGAGTGAGCGGGGTGAAGGGAGGATCACTAGCAGCAACCTCATTACCTCCTTCCCCTCCAGCTGTCTCCTGCAGCCTCTGTGACGTCATAGCGCTGGACCCGAGGGCAGGACGTGGTCTTAGACGCACAGAAAGCCTCCAGGAGATCCTAAACACGTTTCAGCGTCTCCCGCACTTAGGTGCGTGTGATATGACCACGCATTTACCTAGAGGCGAGACTCGTCTTGTCTGGTCGGCTTGTGATGGGGAGGTCAGTGTTCAACTCCTAGTCAGGTGAGCTGACATGTTTCTTTCCTAAATGGTTTCTAGCGTTTCTTCATTGAAAATGCACGCTCATTTCTTCTCAATTCTAACTCATGTGGATATAGACGTTAGCATTACCTTAACATATTTACTTGTTATTGGATGGCGTTCTAATCCTAGCTGGGGGTACTGAAGTGTTCTTAAATTGTTTTACATTCTCCCTCTACGCAAATTCGAGTGCATTTTATCTAAATTATACCTTAGTACTCCCTACCCCAATTAAAGAAAATATGCAAATGTCCCGGATGGATAATGAGACGTTAAGCACGTATTTTTTTCAAGTGATAAAAAGGCTTTATTGGATTCACGTAGCTTCTTCCTACTAAAGTCCTAAACATTCGAAATGTTTACACGCATTTTTGTGTACTATATTTTTCTTACAGAAGTTATCATTTAAAACCAAATAAAGAAATTTGATTTCACGTCAATGTTTTTTTTTTAATAACGTTACCTGTCAGGAGAAGAATAAAAGAAACAAAAACATTTTTCTAAATTTAAATTAAATATTGATAATCACATCTTTTTAAACAAATTTCATCTCTATAATATTTAACTATAACTTATTAAAGACTGAAGATTTATCTCCCATTCGTACAAAATCAGTGTTATAATATATTAATTTACGATGTCAGTTTTAAAAATATGTATCCAATTAATTTGTGATCAAATTGAATTTAAAATTATCAAACTAATCAGCTGTAACTTGCCTTATAGGGTTCATTTAAAAAAGGGGGTGGGCAAGGGGGTAGCTTTTTTTTATCATCGCATCTGTTCGGGTTATACGCTTTTGTACTAATTACGCTAATGGTTCTTGGAATAATAAAAGTTATATTTAGAGGAAGTGTAACCACATTAGCATGGAGGGAGAGAGGAAAACAATTTTGTGAAAACCACCCTAAATGCACCCGATTGAGATTTGAACTTTGACCTCCCCAATATCGGCAGTCTAGTCTACTCAGGGAATAACACGTTAGACCACATGACCACAGAAGCGGGTTGGAAAGAGTAGTAAAATCACTCTAGAAAGGACATTATGTTACAGTTAAAAAGTTATTAAAACTACTTTCATATATTAATACAAGTCATCTCTCACCATTAGTATATAAGATTATCATCTATAATATAATACTAATTATATGTTTAATATCTTACTACTCAACCGGCTACTTGCATATATAATACTAATTTAGTTTGTAATGTTGAAGGAATAATATAGAAGAAATGCAACCTTGATCTGGTGGATGGAGGAAGTGAAGAAATTTAAGAAATTATGTAATATATATTTATCAATACACCGAGCTGGTATTAGAACTCCAACCGCCACCGTTAAATCAGAGCATACGAGACTGACGTCCTGTTTTGTGTGCCTATCAAATGCGTGAACAATTACCAATAATATTGTCAAACTTTATTCATGTTTACAACAACAAAAAATCCACTCTCTCGCGTTTTTACTGTGAGTCATTCGTGAAAAATTCTATGATACGTCTATGAAATGTTGGAAGAGGCTTTGCTAGGAAGAGCCTCTCTTACTGTCGCGGCCATTTGGAAATACATTCTGTGGAAACTTTGAGAGAAAACGTGTTTCCCGTGAAAATGTCGGCGAGTTAAGGGAAAGAGGAAGGGAGTAGGTTTGTGGGGGTGGGGGGGGGATATCTCACTCAGGGGAACTTCTCGTGTAGAGGAGAGTTTTGTAAGGATATGTGTGCTAGAGGGGCATAAGTAACGTTTCATTTTATAAAACTATCGCTGTGGGTTGGTTATCTAAGGATTTTCAAACGGACATATTACTTTTTTAATGGGAAACCATTTGTACTCACTTTATAAACGAACTTGTGTTCTAATATAAACATTATTTGGGACCTTTAATAGTATTTGCTTTGTTTTATAAAAAATACTAGAGTATTAATTACAATTTTTAATGCTTTATCAGTAAAATCTCATAATACTTCAATAAATTCATTAAATTGTTTTTTATTAAAAATAAAATGTTAGAAAAAATTACTGAAAATTGTATGTTTATTTTAGAACAAATTTGGGTTGAACAAAAGGGTTCAATTTTCCAACAAAACAATTCAATGTTAGCTTATTCGTATTTAAGGACAAGGTTATCTAGATATATTTCATGTTACCATTTAAGTTGATAAACAAAATTTTTAAAGCGTATTTAAAAAAAATCAATCCGTTTTTAAAGTGACGTTGAAATCTATCATTCTAGTCAGTGATTTAATAAATATCACCAAAATGATATATGTTCTTAAAATACGCAATTATTAGTATTTTCTTTATCATTCACTAATTTATTTATTCCTTTTTTTAGTACTTCATTTCTAGCGAGCACTGTTACGAACACTGATAGGTAATAATCAATCTCTTGTTACATCTGCTTCGGTGGCCGCATGGTCTAAGGTGTCACTGTCACGATAGACTAGACACCCGATGCCAGAGAGATAGAGATTCGAATCCTGGTCAAGTGTACAGAGGGTAGTTTTCCAAAATGGGGTTTCACTCTCCCTCCAAGCAAATGTGGGTGCACTTCCTTCTAAATTTAACCTCCCTTATCCCTAACACATTAACGTTATTAGTACATAAACGTATGACCTGTAAAGGTATTAAGACGCGGCACTAACCAATATATTGTTATCAAGGATTGTTAAACAAAAACTGTCAAGAAATAATGGAGGTGGCCCAATAAGTGGGATGCAAAAGATCCATTTCAGCTTTTAGTGTTTATATTGTACATTACATATTCGCATTATTGGGGTAGCTAGGAGAAGGGTAAAGGTTTCGAGAAAAGTACACCCACATTTGCGCGCGCGCGTGAGAGAGAGTGGGAAACCATTTAGAAATAGTTTATTACCTTAGGTTTTTGTAAATGTTTATCAGTGATATATCCATTCTCCACACTAAAACGCGTTCAACAACGGTACTCAGAGCACCGTTATGATGGCGCTAAGGTCACACACTTCATCCCCCTCCTTCCGCCCTCCACAACAGTTTCACGGCAATTTCATTATGACAGCGAAACTCGATAAATTAACTATGGCGCGTATTTGAGAGTCGCTTGCTTTTTCAGTGACGGTGGTAAAGGGGGTAGTTAGAGGGTCGTCGGGGAGGGTTAGAAGAAGAGGGATGATGTAGAAGGGGACTAGAGGGTACAAAGCGAGAGTCACGCTCAATTGACGCAGTTGCCGGCGCCTGGGCTAGGATAAAATGGGAAAGGGAGTTACAACAGGAACATAACATTATTGAACAGGACGCTACGAAAGTAGGTGGGAAAGGGGATTAGCGGGGTAGGGCTGCAAAATGTCTGCTTACGTCGTTTATCAAGCTTACACTCATCTATTTTTTTTCCTCACAGACCTGTCATAAACAAATGGAAACTAACAGTTATTTTTTATTAAAGAGTCATCTATTCATTTTATATCATCCGATTTCATATTACATTCATAGTAGTAGGTTCACGGCAACTTCGGCCCTTTACTTTCTGTTGGAAAACTAATCATAAAATAGTTTTTTCATTGATCCAAGCTGTTCGCATTTAATTACTCTAATGGGGTGTTGATGATAAAGTTGTAATTGATAGGAAATAAATACCTATCCATGCGGAGGTAGATTGGCAAATAATTAGGAAAAAGCACTTTCGGTACAATCGACTGGGATTTGAACTATAACCTCTTTGTCCCCTAGATACAACACTATATTACCTACGTACATCAAGTTGGCTCACCACTTTCTCCAAATAAATTGAAATTAATACAGTCCTTTGTGCTATGCTTGTGCTCATATGTGCCCGAAGCCTTTGTGCTATTAAATTATCCAAATTTAATGTGGCAGGCCGACTTCATTTAAAGCAGGCCCGCCACATTTTTCAAAATGGCTTATCTTGGTTTTGATTACTCCAGTTCTTTGTGCTCCATTTCTGCTAATATGTGCCTAAAGTTCAGCTTTAGTGCTATTAAATTAGAGCTATGGCAACGATTTTAATGTGGCGGGCTAGCTTGATGTTCAAGTTGGCCCACCACATTTTCGAAATCCAAATTTTCTCATGCCATTCATTAGTGCTACGTTTGTGCTCATATGTATCCAAAATTAAGCTTTTGTGCCATTAAATTACGCCCATGGCAACGATTTTAATGTGGTGGGCCAGTTTGATGTTCAAGTTATCCCACCTACTTTTTGAAATCCAAATTTTCTCATGCCATTTGTTAGTGCTACATTTGTGCCCATATTTATTCGAAATTCAGCTTTTGTGCCATTAAATTACGCCCATGGCAATGATTTTAATGTGGTGGGCCAGCTTGATGTTCAAGTTAGCCCACCACCTTTTTGAAATCCAAATTTTCTCATTCCATTCGTTAGTGCTATGTTTGTGCTCATATGTGCCCGAAATTCAGATTGTATTACATTAAATTATGCTCATGGCAACGATTTTAATGTGGCGGGCCAGCTTGATGTTCAAGTTGACCCGCAACATTTTTGAAATTATTATTATTATGATTATTATTATTATTATTATTATTATTATTATTATTATTATTATTATTATTAGCACCGCGTCTTACTACCCGTTCGGGTTATACGCACTTACGCTAATGTGTAATGGTATGGTGATTGTGAGATGAAATGAAGGACCTACAGTTTAACGTGGAATCCGAACCACGGTGGCGGGCTGGCATTCCCCACATTCACAAGATTTCTTGTCAGAGGTGAAGGAAGGGTTTGTAAATCAGATAAATATGTGCCGGGACCAAGGATTGAACCCCGGTCACCAGCACAGAAGTCTGACACCACCAGGTCATCTTTTCAAAATTCAAATTTGTCGATGCCATTCGTTAGTGCTCCGTTTGTGCTCATATGTGCCCGAAATTTAGCTCTTGTGCCATCAAATTATGCTTGTTACAACGATTATAAATCTGTTGTCCACTGTTGTTGGGCGGAGTCAAGTGGGGCGGATTTCTTGGTACCATGTACTGAGAGGGAGATAGCTTGTTCATCCGTTGGAGCGAAGCGGGAAGTCTAATACTGCACAACTGGAGCACAATAATTGACTGTGTACATTCGAACTTTTTTGTAGGATGAAGCGGTCAACATGGAAAACGTGTTTTACAATAATACTGACAACTGTAAAAAGCTTTGTAAATACTTGATTTGGAATGGGGTTGTATAAAGACATGCAAGACTTGAAACAAGAGGTCGTATGCAGGGCTTTTTGTCGAGAGTATTGGTTTCCTTAAGGCTCCATCAAGTATAAATTTAATAATTTTTATTACTAAGGATTTTAATTTATAATAATTTTTCAATTTTATCAAAAGGTTTTCCCTAATTATAATGATAAAGAGAATACTCGTGAGATAAAACTTAGTTTTGAATACCAAATTTGTAATTTTAATGCAAAAAACAACAATAAAGAACAAAAATAATAAGCCCGTACATAGACCTAAAATATTTAATATTAATCTAAAAAATAGGTGTTTATTATAATGCGTGGTTATCATACTAAACTTATTAATAGTATTGGTGTAAAATTCTAGTTTAAAACCCACTTACTTTTCTGCACATTATAGACTAGATAGGTTGAAAGAGTTATTGGCTAGGTCATGTAGGTGATAAAGCAAGGGGTAAGAGTAATTTTTTACAATATTAGGGTATTGGATTCAATATTTCTTATTATTTTCTATTCAGGGTGTGAGGGGGAGAGGGATTTTCCTCCTCCACCGGATATGCTACTGCCTTGAAATTAGTTATCTAAAGAAATAACAAAACTTTTATTTAAAGGTACGGACAACTAGGCAATAAACGACTAAAAATAAGCTAGGAAAACTTTTTAATTCGACATGATATTTGACTTTTTATTATTATCGATAGGCTTAGTACATTTGCTAATAACGGCCTAATTTAATTGGTAAGACCATCAACTAAATATATCTATATCTATATATAAGTAAAATTGATGAGTTAAAATGGTTCAATATTATAATCATAGCTGGTCTTTACAAATAAGAATCACCATTAGCGTGGAGAGAGGATAGGAAAACCACAACTATAAATCACTTTTCAAAAACCACCCTCAGTTCACTGAACCAATATGCAGGTTGGGGCAGAAAGTGTTAGCACATTTAGTAACACTATATATTAACTATTTTAACTACCAAACGCTCCAAATTAAAGTTAAAATAACAACAAAATAATGACTTTTCCTACAAACCTTCGAATTATTCATTTAAAAAAATAACGTCCTTAAAATTGCCACCATCGTGTGCAATACATTTTTGTATACGCTCCTCGAAAGACATGACTTTGCGCAATTTTTCTTGTTGAATTTCTTTAACTTCCACCACATTTATTTCTTAAAGTTCCTGAATTGTTCTTGTTCGAGTCACGCAAACATAAGTCTCTAACATGAGTTGCAAGATATTCCTTTGGTTATGGCTATTTAACAAATAAATATCAAGTTTAAACAAAGTCCATCAAATTGTTTTGGATGTAGGTCCAGAAAAAGACAAAGAAACATGGGTACATACAGAAATGGTAGTGGCCACTTTTTTTTGTTTTGGTGGCATATACATCATATGGTCACCAGGTAAAAAAAAAGACTAAAATATTTACTTTATCTTTTTTTTAAAGTAAAAAGAAAATTATAAGTGGCCTAGGCCGACACTATAATGTCCCTTTGATAAGTGAAGTAAATTTACATAATTTTTCAGCGAATTAAAACTTATTTAATAGCACCAATGGTTTCCCATTCTAAGACGTCCGGTTAATCTCACCACGAGGGGGGTGGGGTGGATATTGATACCATAGTACAAGGCCCGGGACTTCCAGGGGCCTGGGCCCAAGATACAGATTCATAAGATAAATAAATGTATAAGATGAAATAAATACAAAATAAAATATAAATGACAATCAATAAAATACTTATTCGTATTAAGTAACCGTGCATTCTCAGCCCACAAGCTGTAGTTCCTTAAGGAAGAACTCACTAGCGTTTGTCACCAATACTCGTGTATCGTTGGTTCTGTCAAGTCTTGTCCTTCCTTTCACAGAGTGAGGAAGTTTCACGGCTTAAAGTTTCAAGTTTTGTATTGAGACAAAATTTAGCACACAAAGAGAGTCGGCCTGTAAATCAAGTTAAATGTAAATACTTCATAATGTAGCAGCGTAGTTGGCTAACGCGCTTGTCGCTTTGAGCTCGACTGCTGAGGATGTGGAGATCGAGGTTCGAATCTCGGTCGGGTGAACTGGGGGTGGTTTTTCCTAAATGGTTTTCCACTCTCCCTCCCCACAAATGTGGGTTCACTTCCTCTAATTCAACCTTCCCAATTCCTAATCCATTAGCGTAGTTAGTACTTAAAGCGTATAACCCGAACGGGTAGTAAGACGCGGTGATAAATATTATTATTCATAATGTGCATAGCATTTCTATGTTCAGTTAAGTTACATACATTTGATTTTTGTACATTGCTTTTATTTTGTGAAAATGACAAAAAAGTTTTTCAAAAAAGCCTCAATCATTGGTTTAGAAACCTATAGGCGGGAGGAGGGTATTCCTCTTATGGAAAAAACTTGTTTTCCCCTCAACTCCTAATGGAGTTAACTCCTCCCTCTCCTCAATTAAACTTACGCCCCCTTAGATTTATTTCATTCTCCTCTGATATTATTTTATATGAAGTTGAAAGATGGCCGTGTAATAAACTCCTAGAGACATCTAAGTCTTAAAAATTTGTTGGGAGATGACCTTAAATAGATTCTAGAGAGATCCACTAATAAAAATTGCAACAAGGAAAATTATTCAAAGTAGCTTGTGAAGGAAATCAATTTTTCAAAATTTGTCGGAAGAGGCCCGCCTTAAATAGCTTCAAGAGACTTTTGATTTTCAAAGCTCTTCTATGCCAGCAGACTCTAGATAACTTCCAGTGACCCAATTTTCCAAAATTTTACCGGGGAAGACCCCTATAAATATCTTCCATAAAAGTTATCTAATTCTAGGCTAGGGCCATACTAAATAGTTTCTAGGGATGATAAGATTTCAAAAGATTTCTAGAGCATCAGCTGCTTTAAATAGCTTCTAGATTATAAAATAATCTATTAAAAAAATGTGTACAGGGGAGGACCACACAAAAAGCTTCTTGAGGTTTTAAAATTTCCAAAAGAGAACACTTCAAGTGGCTTGTAGGTGCATCCAAGTTTCAAAATTTAATGGAGTGGGAATGAGACAAGTCGAATTGTTCAAGTTGTGTACCCGCAATCACTCTTCTGGTAATCGTAAGGAAACCCGCAAGATAACATTATACACCATTAATACACTCCGATAGGATTCAAAATTCCCCCTCTCTGTCACCCACCAAAACCAGACAAGACTATACTAATGCCTTTGTCTATGTGACCATTAGGTTCAGGTTGACACCAATATAATGCTAGTATTTAATACTGATAATAAAAGTTATTTGTTGGGAACAAATATTTAAAATCTATTAAGGTTCTTCGAGCTACTAATTAAAAAAAAACTATAGTGTATCCGCTCTTTGCAATAGAAAGAGCAACGAAGTGGCTCTTTGACTAGTTTTAGGAATAAATTTGACTTATTTCTAGTTTACGACTATTTTCTTCAGACATCATCGTTTTTTAGTGCTCTACTAGATAATTAAGTAAGATAATGAACATTAACTCCCAAATTAGCAGTTAAAGTCCTCTCGGGGAGCTATGAAGGGGTGGTGGGGGGGGGGGATACTACTGCAGGGGTAATAAAGTGACTGGGTTATGATGATCCCCGCAATAATCGTGCTCTCTAGTCCTTGAAATGAAGGTAAAACCAAGCTACAATATTAAATAGTTGTGAGGTGCTCTTTTAATACAATTTCATGTCAAGTATTTAGCAGGAACTTTCTAATCACCTAGTTGTTTTATCAAGCTATTAAGTTAGCCTAGGACAGCGACCATTAACACCTAATACTAACACCAGCATACGTAATGTCTGGGTAACAGGGCAAACACATTCATAAATATATGGGAATAGTGTAATTCTCATACATAGGACCTTATCTGACAGCTATAAGTTAAGATGTTCACGTCAAATCCTGTAAACTATAGCTATCAATTATATTATTATCAATACCCATAAAACCTGCTTCAGTGGCCGCATGGTCTAATGCACTCCTCTCAAAGTAGACTAAACTGTCGATGACGGGGAGATCGAGGTTCGAATCTGGGTCGTGTGTACTGAGGATGGCTTTTGACTCTCCCTCCATGCAAATGCGTGTACACTTCCTATAATTATAGCCTTCCTAATTCCACAAACCATTAGTGTAATTAATACCTAAGTGTATAACCCAAACGGGTATTATTATTACTATTATTATTATTAGCACCGCGTTTTACTACCCGTTCGGTGTACACACACTTAAGCTAATGTGTAATGGTAGGGTGATTGTGAGATGAAATGGAGGACCTACAGTTTAACGTGGAATCCGAACCACGGTGGAGGCCTGGCATTCTACACATTCACAAGTTGTGATTAATACACGTCTTGTCAGAGGTGAAGGAAGGGTTTGGCAATCAGATAAATCTGTGCCGGGACCGAGGATTGAACCCCGGACCCCCAATACAAGTCTGACACCTTACCCCTAGACCGCCCGGTCACTTAACGCGTAATAAGACGTGGTGCTAAAGAAAACCTATAAAAATTACTACCTCCGGTAAGATGTTATCAATGTTTTCCGTGAAAAAGATGTTTATACTTTATAAGAGTCCCTTCATATGAAAATTGACTGTAAAAACTAATTTAACCTAGAACATCAACTCTAAATACCCAACACTACGCCCAAGAATTGTAATAGCTGGGTACCAGAACGAACAGGGATATAGACACGGAATTTAATACTGCTAGAGAAGAGATTCCCAACCTGGATTCCGTGAAACAAATCCAGATGTTTAAGCTATTCTTTATTTGTATTTTAACATCATATAATAAATATTCACTATTCAGTATTCTGTTTTTTCAATTTCTGTCTAACTAAATAAGTTTTTTCTTTTATTAATATTAACTTAGTTACGTACTGTAAATAGGATACTTTATTTAACCTCGTAAAGTGGGGGAGGTTATGGGGCTGCAGCTGTGGTGAGCTATCATTGGATTCAGAGGGTCTGCGAAGTGGAAAAGTTCGGGAACGACTGTTTTAAAGAGTTTCCACAACACTCCACCATGAAAACAGGTTTTAGTGAGAACTCAACATAATTTTGTTATCAAATGATAACATATATTTTGTCTTCTTATGTTATATATTTAGGTGTGCACCAGGCCTGAACACCCCCAACGAACACTCAAACACCTCAAATCAGTGGACGTAGCTTCCTCTAGAAACACACCTTGCTCTAAAGTAGAGCCCTCTGAACCATTCATTACGCTACACCCCATGAAAGGGGGTAGTCTAGGGGTGTAGAGGAATGGACCTAAACAAACAACCAGCTTGTAAGGGGTTGGACCACACCTTCCCTGTTGGAGTATAGGGAAGAAAGTTCTTCAAAATGAAAACTTGATTTTTTTTAAATGAATATATTTATAGTTTTACCAACATGAGCAGTTTATTTATAATATAAAATAAAAACATCATTTTAGAAGTTAAAAGTGATCTTACTCTATAAATTAATATAAGAGCGTTATAAAATCTTATTTAGTTTTTTTTAATCAACCTCAGCACTTTAACACACGATCTATTGACAACTTGGTTTATAAGTTTAAGATACGGATAGCTCAGTGCAAATGAAACCACAAAATCATGAAGAAAGGATGAAAAAATACAATATATTCGCACTTCCCTTGTTTGCCTGTCTACCAGCTCTGAGTGTCAGAAGCGACCCTCAGAGGAGGTAGTTGGCTTGTTAATACCTAAGAGTACCGATCTGTAGTCACAGACCATAACCTTTTTGTGAAAGTGTTCATTGATTGTGGGAGTCAAATTGAGTTTGGGAAGGGATTTGTGTACTTTAGTGTGTGTTCTGTTGTGAAGTATCTATATAGAGCCCTAGTACACTGTGATGGTAAACACAAGTGTATTTAAGCCCTATGTATATGATGTTGTGTGTAGTTCTAGAAGGGCTGAAAGAGAAAACAACAAGATTAAGTTATGCACAGTGTGAAGGGTGGATAAGTGATTGTGAGTTTATGAAATGATTGTTGAGTGGGGGGTTTATTCCAGTTTAGGCTTTTTGTAACGCCTAGGCTCTTGGGGGTTGTACTGCCCAAGGTCTCTTATTATCGAGTTCTCTTCCAACAGGAGGTTTTTGTTGTAGAAGTTTATGTCACGTTTCACGAATAGTTCCCTTAGAGTCTTGGTGCCGGTCTCCGCGTGGATGTGCGCGTTGCTAGTTCTCGTGTCCACCCCAAGAATACATCGAAGGACTCGGTTCTGGATCACTTGAAGCTGGTTTAGCACGGTGGGCGCGGCGTAGCTCCATGACTCGCAGGCGTATACTAGTACCGGAAGGATTAGGGCTCTGTAGAGAAGCAGTTTAGTTTGAATGTTAAGTTGTTGGCTCTTGAAGAGCGAGAAGTTTCGGACAAATACCCCCAAAGCCTTCTTTTTGGTGTTCTCCACGTGGGATTTCCAGTTCAGGCGGGAATCTATATTAACTCCCAGGTACCTGAGTTCCCTCGAGTAAGGGATAGCTTCGCCCAGAACCCTGAACTGGTCTTGTGGCTGAGACCTGCTTTTGGAGATGTTGATGGCCGTGGATTTCGCTGGGTTCCCCCTTATCCTCCACTTCTCTAGCCAGTCGCTGAATTGGTCCAGGTATCTCTGCATGTGGATGAAAGCGTACCTGATGTTTTTGTGTGCCGTGAAGAACAGGGTGTCATCGGCGAAAAGTCTCACCCTAATTTTAGGGTCTGTCGAAACGTCAGCGACGTACACACTGTACAGGAAAGGTGATAGTGTGGACCCCTGCGGCACTCCTGCTTGGATGTTGTGACGGGACGATTTCTTGCCTTCCAGTTTGACTGCAAAACGGCGACCTCGTAAGAAGTTCCTTATTGTGTGTATGTAGGCTTTGGGAAAGTTGAAAGAGATCAACTTCCGAAGGAGGCCGGTATGCCAAACCTTGTCGAACGCCTTCTCCACGTCCATAAGTACGGCGAGTGTCACTTCCTTTCTGTTGAAGCTTTCCGTTGTTTCTTCCACAAGGCTAGTGATAGGGTGAACCGTGGAGTGTCGGCTCCGGAAACCAAATTGGGTGTCAGGGAGCACTCGTTGTTGGTGAGCAAATACCTTCAGTCTCTCGAGTAGGATTTTCTCATAGAGCTTTCCGAGGCTGCTGAGCAGACTGATTGGCCTCCGGTTTTGCGGGAATTTTGCGTCCTTTCCCGGTTTCGGAATCGAGATTACGTCGGCCAATTTCCAACATGGTGGGAAGTAGCCCCACCGCAATTCGGCGGAGAAAATGGCCGTCAGGAGGGTGATGACTGAAGCGGGGCCATGGCAGATCATCTCGTTCATAATCCTGTCTGATCCCGGGGCTTTTTTCTTTTTCAGTTTACTTATGGCCTGTTCTACCTCGGGTCTGGACACTGGGGGTGGTGGTTGGCCAAACGGTTCCTCGAATAACAGATTCACCTCTTCTCTGACTCTTGTTGAGAAGTCTTCGTCTTGTGGTTCCATTTTCGCCGTAAATTGATCCTGAAGGGATTCGGCTATGGCCTCGGCTTTTTCCTCAGGTGTGTATGTCATCCCCTGTCTCCCGTGGATGGCCGGTATTTTAAGTCTTTGGGAACTGCCTTTGAGTTGTTTGGTGATGGTCCAGACGTTGTCCCCTCCGTTGACGGTCTCTGAGACGAACTCATTCCATTTGCTAAGTTTCAGTTGTTTAGCTCTTCGGCGGACTAGGGCCCTCAGTCTGTTGTAAGCTGCTCGATGCCTCGGGGAGCGAGAAGTCTGCCAGTCGTGTCTCGCTTCCCTCTTTTGCGCTATTAAAAGATTGAGGTCAGGGTGATCTCTCTTAAGTTTTATTAGTGGGGGTTCATAAATGGTTGAGGTTCGACGGGCTTCAAGGAGTGTTGCAGTGAGAATAGCGATCGAGTGATCCACCTCTTCTGTAGTTCTTACTTCCCACTCGTCCGGTGTAGCTCTTGCCAGGGTGTCTTTGTACTTGGGCCAGTCCGTGATGGGGGTGTTTGTTCTGAGGAAGGAAGTCCGGGTGTTTGTGTTTACCAACAACCTACAGAAGATCGGGAGGTGGTCTGAGTCCAGTTCGTTTAGTGTGTGTAGTTCTTCGGGGTGTTGGTTGAGGTCCGTGAGTATTAGATCGAGCACATCTGGAAGGTGTCTATAGTTGGCGGGATAGAAAGTTGGTTCCGCCGGTGCCAGTACTAAGTAGTTGTTTTGGGTAGCGTGTTGTGTCAGTATGCGGCCTGCTTGGTTTGCTGTTCGGCTGTTCCAGAGAGTATGTTTGGCGTTTAGGTCTCCGGCGGCAAAGAAATTTGGTTTGGCCGCCAGCGCGTTCAGGTCTTGATCGGTGAAGGGGGCCGTAGGGCTCCTGTACATGGCTGTGAACATTATTTCCCTCAGTGGTGAGGGGACTATCACCGAAGTCGTTTCTATGTTTACCATACCCGGTATGGTGGTGTGGTAGTGGTTTAAATTTCTCTTTACCAGTACGGCGGTACCCCCACCCCTTCCGGTAGGCCTGTCCGTCCTGTGGATGTCGTAGCCGGAAAAGCTCAGCCGTTTGGTTGGTGTCAAGTGCGTCTCGCAGATGAGGGCAATATCCACCCCATATGTTTGCAATAGCTGTTCTAGCTCGTGGGCCTGTTGCATTATGCCGTTGGCATTCCAGAACATAATGTTAATGGAGTCTTGTGGATGAGGATTTTGATTATTCATCATCACGGTAAAAATCAGTGACGGCTTCAAGAAGAGTCAGGGCCTTAGTTGTTTTGTCCGGAGCGGTTTTTAGCCTGGTTATGTACAGTTTGAGGTGTGTAAGGAGTCCTGAAATATTTATGTCTTTAAGTATTTGGAAGAGATCAGTTATGTCAGAAGTATCGTTGGGGTTTGCGTCGGTCTCGCTGGTTTTTTTTGGGAGGTTTACAACTGCTGCAGCGTATGACATCCTCTTGGTCTCGGCTGGGTACGATGTAGTTGGTCTGGCGTCTGTCTTAAGTCTGTGTGTGACCTGTCCTGGTGGAACGGACACGTCCGCTGTCTTTTTCACCCCTTGTTTTGGTGAGGTTTTTTGTTTGTCACATTTTTCCAACTCCCTAATAAGAGTGGGACAGTTTCGATAATTTGCCGCGTGTTCCCCCTTGCAGTTAACGCAGCGTGCCGGCGTTGTTCTGTCTTTTTTTGCGCACTCTGTGGTCAAGTGCTCCCCGAGACACTTGACAAATCGAGGTGTTTGTGAACAATAGTTCTTTGAGTGGCCAAATCGTTGGCAGCGGTGGCACTGGAGTATTATGCTCTCAGATTTTTGGTATTCCTCTATCTTCACGACTGTGTGATTTATCGCCCTGACTTTGTAAATCTCCGCTACTGTCTGTGATTTCTCCAGGGTACATACGAATATGGGGAGTGACCTTGGTGTTGCTAATTCTGTGGTGGATTTTGTGTACAGTTGCCTCACATTGATGGGCTTGAACCCCATTTCGGTGAGTTCTGCTATTATGGCCTCACTCGGCATGGTGGAGTGGAGGCCCTTGATCACAACCTTGAAAGGCCTGTCCCTCTGTAGCATATAGGTGAAGTGTTCTAGGTTTGTTTCCTTTAAAAGTTTACGAAGTGTGCTGTAGTCCTTTAAAGAACTTGTAATGACTTTAATACCCTGTGGCGTGCAGTGGAGTTTGTACTCGTCCTTCAGGTTGGTTTTTAAGAGCTTGATTACATTGTTGTATTCCGCCGAGTTTGGAATAATTATTGGTGGAGTTTTTACCTTTTTCTGTGCTTGAACCTCTTCATTGTGAGTGGCGTCTGTTGACTCCATAGCGGAGTCACGTAGGGCTCTGTTACCTTTTTCACTAACAAGTGGAGCGAATTTGTTGGTTACCTTTATGGCTTTGGTGACCGGGACGTCAACTCCTGGTTTGGTCCGGTGCTTCCGTTTTAACGATGAGACCGGCTCAAAAGTTATTATAGGTTGAGGCTGGTTACCTGTATTGTCTTGTGAGTGTCCAGGATGTTGGGAATCCGTGGTAGTTTTTGTTGTGAATTGAGGCTCCATGCCCTCATCATTGGACTCCTCAGACATGCTGTCGACGTCTTCCTCCTCCCCGGTCACGTCTATGTCCGATCCCGTGGACATTTTCAGTTTTGGTTAGGTTGTTTACACCTTCACACGTTATTTTATGGTCCCGCCTAGCCGGCAAGTCGTCACTAGCCTTCGCCGAACACGCAAAAAATTATTAAGAGTTTTTGGCCCTGAAATGGGCCAAAGGATTTTCGTTTAATTTCACCCAAGTTTGTGAAAAAATTTAAACGGTTTAGAAAACACAATGGAGGGTTTAGAACCCCGTTTCACCGGGAAAAACACTTCACTAATCACTTCACTAAGCCTTGAAAAGGCCTTCGAAGCACTTTAGACGCTGATCGCTGATCGATGTGTTTCGTTCGGTGTCACTGAATCAACTGGACAATATATTATAATTGGAAAACATTCTTATAGGACACTCAGCTCAAATTTTTGAACCATGACCTCACCACCAATGGTAAACAAATGTAGTGTGAACCTTACACACTGGGGCATTCAGTGATCCCTATGGATTCGACTTTACTATAAATCATTTGACTTAACGAATTCAAAGCATCTCTGGAATGCAGCTTGGACCTGATTATGACTTTTTTTTCTTTATTTTCTTTTAGCACAGCGTCTTACCACCTGTTCAGGTTGTACGTATATGTACTAATTATGCTAATGAGTTAGGGATGAGGAAAGTTGAATTTATAGGAAGTGTACCCACATTTGTGTGGAGGGAGAGTGGAAAACTATTTTGGGAAAAACACCCTCAGTGTATCCGACCGGGACTCAAGCCCAATCTCCCTGGCATCGGCCGTCTAGTCTAACATGAGAGTGACTCCTTAGATCATGCAACCACCGAAGTAGGTGGTTGGGAATTTTAAAAGTCAGGTTGTTACATTTTGACTTAAACGGGTTTTTATCTACGACATTTCTTACTCCCCGTCTGGGCTAACAACATGTAATCACGCTAATGATGTAGGGATTAGAAAGCTGAGATCTAGTTGAAAAGTGCCTGTATTTGCTTGAAGAGAGAGTGAGAAAACCACCCACAGTACAGCCGGTTGTGATTTGAACCTTGACCTACCTGTCACCAGCCAGATCCCTGTCCCAAACTTTATGTTGGAATCCCTGCGCCGAGTGTCCCTCTCCTAACCCCACCCCCTTCATCTCTACTAATTAAACCGATCCATTGTTCTGTCCAAGGCACGAGCCAACAACCCCCTCAGCCCCTCAAGAGCGCCGCCTGAAACCTGCCAAGATTTACATGTCAAAGTCGACATCAAAGACTCCCCCCGCCCCCACGAAATGTTCCAAGTCTCAGCCTCACGGGAAGTCTAACCCAGCAGGGGAAGAGGAATTGGCAATGACTGCGCTGACACGTACACTGGAGATTCTCTGGAGGTTTCCTCGGTAGAGTTTTCAAGCTCCGGTACCTAAGTGAAGAGGGATTCCAAACAACCTTCAACATGTAGTAGGATGTTACAATGGAGTGTGACGTTTTTAATATCGTTACTGTGGAGAACTCGAGGTTTAATTAAAAGAAAACACCTTCAGTTGAAAAACATCCCTACAGTGTAATTCATTAATCTTTTCTTGGTTTTTTAAAGTAACATTTTTATAATAGCATCCGTGATAAAAAAAAAAACGTTATTGCACTCTAAACTTGAGATAAATGTCTAAAACTTGTCGAAACCACTCCGATTTCATCAGGGATGCGTTGTTTTAACTCCGTGATGGCGTGAAGTTTGTTGACACACTTTATACTTCAATTGTTTCTATAGAAAGTAACCGAGTGCTGTTAGATAACGTAGGAGGCCTCCCGATCTCTCGATTAGAATTTTATAAGAAGTTAATAAACATGCTGAATGAAGATCCAGATGTCATGAACAAATGTCTTGGATCAAATGAGACACATTTATAGCTCTCTGGGTATGTTAACGAACATAATATATTATATTGCAACGACGAACGCTTTTAAAACCGACCAACTACGTTGGCAATGCCTGTATCTGTATTGTTGTCTTACCATTTCAAGCATGGAAACTCTAGTTCTATTTCTGGTGAGATTGAAGCCAAAGAAGATAAAGATTCAGGGTTCCTTTGTTTGTTTAAAATTCATACTAACCATATGGTTACAAAATGATGGGGTAGGCCTTACTCGTTAAATAAAATATATGACACCAGCCCAGGTAATTAATGTAATTAATGAAGGTGTAATATAAAGTTGTAATTAATGCAATGCATCTAAGATGTAGGTGGGAATATTGTGATTATAATAAACTCTGGATAAAATTATTATAAAATACTTAAAATTAGACTTCACACGAAATATGTGATCATTTAATATGTTAGATTTGTAAGTACTTATTAGTAATTGAGTCAGAAGACATCATGTTGTTTGATCATTCATAGTTGGGTCCAATGCTAATGGCTATGGAAACTATACGGTGATACAGAGAAGGTATCCATAATATTCTATTGGTTAGCAAGGGAATTATATAAATCCTGTAAAAAATAAAGAGGGATCGTAAATCATCAATCCCACAGTACATTCTAATGTAGATTAATTATTTAACGTGAGGATATTCCAAGAATTGCTGAATCTGTAAAGGTACACGTCCACTGATCCGCATTGTACGTATCGGACATCGGCAATACCGATGGAATTCCGTGAGTCAGATTAAAATCCGATGCGTGCGATGCGTACGATGCACACGATGCACGCAATGCGGACCAGTGAACGCACTCTCCACCATTCGCACCATTCGTATTCAGAATTCTCAGCGTTATTCTCTCTCTTTAGTTTAAAAATGGGCAGTACAGTTAACTGTTGGGAACAGTTAAAAGTGATTTATTTCACCGAAATGAGCAGTTTATTTATCTAGTTCATTCGTTCTCAAACTAATTTTTGTGGTTCAGTCGTTTGCGAACTACTTCTTGGGGTTCATTCATTCCACGAACTACATCTTGTGGTTCAGTAGTTTGCGAACTACTTCTTGTGGTTCATTCATTCCGCGAACTACATCTTGTGGTTCAGTCGTTCGTGAACTACGTCTTGTGGCTCATTCATTCCGTGAACTACATCTTGTGGTTCAGTCGTTCACGAACTTAATTTCTCACGACCGAACTACATCTTGCAGTTTAGCCCTCCACCAGTTCGTGAACTATCGCGCGTGTGTCAGCTATTATCTCTCCTTCACATCCCTAGTTACATAGCTCTCACGAATCAAATCAAGAACTTTTTTTTTCAAAATAGCTTTAATAAGTATAGAATCACTTAGATAAAGTAAATAACAATTTTTTATTCAGAAAAATAATACTTTATAGTCAAATTAGATTAGTTACAATGACACCAGCTGCTAGATTAATGATAGTTTTAAAATATTTTAACTTTATTTTAACAACTACACCTGCAAGTGATGTGATTATATATATTATGACAATGATGATTTTTATTTCTAAATCCGTATAATCTGAATGTAGTGGACGCAATACTCTAAATAAATCTGATTCATGCACTGTGGACCAGTGTACATTTACTTTAAGAGGCATTGGTTCGGAAAGATGATTTTAAAAATGTGCATCTAAGCTAGCGTGAGGAGAGGATTATAAATCCATAATAATCTCTCTTGGACCATTAATGACCCCAAAACTAGGCTCCATTCCCGCCTTGCCATGTAGTTAGTCTCCCTAGCCACGCGGATGCAACCCATCTGTTCACCCTGTCAAATCTCGAGGTAACATTTAATTATCGTTCAACCCCTCTCTCTCTCTGTCAAGGATACTTGTGTAGGATTTGGTAGGTTGAGAAGGGAAGTAATTTCCTCTCTCCCATCGCACGCGTCGCGGCGTCAAAACAGCGTCGAAGAGCGCTTACCACCCTTCCTCCCAGGGGGAAGGGAAGAAACAAGCGGGCGCCATCACTACTCGACAGTGACGTCACTTCCCTTCACGGAGCTGCCAACATCCGGTGCTATACACACCGTTGCATCCCCCTCGTGATAAAAAGGGAGGTAGGGGCTTCATAAGAATAGAGTTACGCCATTGTCAGCATGACCACCGATACGAAAAGCTTACTATTACTTACCTATATGATCATGTTTTAGATTTTTTTAATTTTGTTAATGGCCAAATAAAGAGTTATTTGAAAGATTTGTATCGAGTAATTTGAATTTTTCCTCCACTTTACCCATATTTACTTTGGGAACTCCAAATATATTTTCACCCTCATTGGTGGGAACGCAAACTAAGTGTCTAGATCCGAGATGTTCTACATAAGTTTCAACACACGTGTAGCAAATGAGAAGGGAAATTCGCCACACCATGTAAAAATGGAAAAATTATGCTGCTCAATCGAACATTTAAAATAACACAAACTGTTTGAACAAGCTTATTAAAGACATACATGTACACTTTGTCTAAACCACTGCAGATAATGAACATCGCTAAAATTGAAAATTTAAGACAGTTAAATGTGAAATTTGACAATGCCAAGAAGCCAAGATAAAACGAAGTAGTGTTGCATCAATATCTTGATTCAGAAAGCGGAATGATTTCAATAATATGCAGGAAATATCAATCTACAACCAGAACACACCATTAATAAAAAGTATATTTTACAGTGAGAACTGGCAAATTCAAATTTGCCACACTTTAATGGCCAATTCGCCACTTGTAGCGATTGTCGACAGGGCTGCTCACCAGAGTATAGATAATCTTGTCTGGGTTTGAAGGGAATAGGGGGTCAGGGTTCGAATTCCAACCCTATGTACTGAGATTGTTTTTCCTTAAATGGATTTCCAATTTTCCTCCTCATAAATTACATTTCCTCTAAATTATACCTTAAATATCCATAAAATGAGCTAATTAAAGGTGAGTAGCCTGCATAATGGATAAGGCATGGAGGAAAAATCATTTTCTATGTCTCTTACTTATTTTTAATCAGAACTTAATCTGGATTAAAGTATAACAATATTTATCTTACAACTGTAAAAAAAAGTTAGCAGCAATAAAATTATAAGGCATTGTCTATGCATGTAATGTTATAAGGTTCTCTACAAGGTTATCTAACCCTAGTTTGTGTTACTTATAGTTAAAACAACTCCCATAAAAAATGTGTGACATATTCGTTCATATTTTCTCATATAAGCAATTTATTAAAGTTTGAAACAACATTTTCAAAAATTCGCCTTAAATATGTTTTACTCAGAAAAACATACATATTATTTGGTTGCTCTGAAACACACTTAATAAATTATTAATTTTAACCAAAATTATTAGTCATTTTGAAAAAAGTACCTAATCTATCTTTTAAAAAAAGAAGTAAACAGAGCTATTAATCATGTAAAATACTCCCAAAATATCGATTTTAAAAACCTTGACATTTTGATAATTTTTTTATTTTCAAAAATAAATTATCATGAAACTAGCCTTAGTTGTAGAGCTAGGAATAAAATTGTGATTTTTCTTCAAAGTAGTAACACAATTAATTTTTTTTAAACCCAGATACAGAGAGACAGAAACAAAATATATTAATAATCAATTCTTTTAGTTAACGGGAACATAAAAATATCGAGCTCCGTCATAATCTCGGCTCAGATCATTTTCACGATTTCTATATGAGAAAATAAAAACACATTTTAAAGCTAACAAACATAAATAATATGCTACCTCAAAGTTTTGCTAGGTACAGTTGTGTTGTATACGTAACCAAAATTTCTTTTCTCTATTCATCATTCTTCCTTTCGCTCTACTTCCTCTTTGTTTTGTCTCTAAGCCCAGCTACTGCTGCCGGCTTTTGTCCAAACTTCGTCACATCTTTCTTATATGTTTTTTATTCATATTTGTCCTTTGAGACTTTTTATGTTTTTTATTTGTTATATTTTCCTTATCTTTTGTCTTCCTTCTCCTACTTGGAGTCATACTTTGTAAGCTTTATCGTGTTTTTTTTTCTTCAGAAACTCCCATCCATACTTTTTTGTCTGTCATGACTTTGTATTCATGCAAGAGTTTTGTCTGATGCCATTTCCAGGGCTGCCGGAATAACTTCTTGGCTTCTAGCGAAGACAAAGCTTTTCTTTTTCTCCCCTAAACTGAGCTTTTTAACATGTGTGAGTGTGTATGAAAACTCTTTGGTACCATTTTTAGAATATAACCATGAACCCCCCAACACACATACTCTAAAGTGAGGATTTAAATAAATACACACATAAAAAATGTAAACGAACATAGCTGACACAATATACCTTTACTAGGACCAAAATGTTTAGACGTGTTATTACTAGTTTTTAGGCCTGTCTACGAAAAGTTGATTGTAATATTAACTAATATAACAAAAACAAACCTTCATTAAACAGCGCAAGGGAAGCTAGGCTTTGTTTGTAAAACAATATATTTCTGTCAGTAATTATTTAAGAGTTTATAAAGTAAACTAAATAAATTCATTTTTAAATCTATTATAAAATTGTATTTAAAAAGATCACGTATAATTGGCCATGGTTAAAACGGTCTTGGGCAGATAAATACCAAATCGGACAAAGGTTTAATCTATTATTATTGTTTAACTTGAGAATTTTAAACTCCTTTCACATTTATTTATTTATTTATAAATAAATAAATAAACTCCTTTCACAACACCTGTGATTATTTAAGGTCTGACCGATTGTTGTTCTATGAGCATAAGGAAGAATTCGTAAACATTACCTGAAGTCATTTTCTCAAAATAAAGCTTTTCTCCCAAATGAGAAATAATCATTTACTGTGGACTATTCTGCAACAAATGATTAACTGCATCTATTGCATGGGCCAGTGCCATGGTTAACTCGTTCCATATTAGCAGTTTGGCATCAAATGATGGTCAAATTATTCAATATTATCCTAAATAAAGCAAGTTTTTGTTTAGCGTTTAACGTCAAATATATACTGCTGCAAACTTAGTCTTCCTTGCTCAGGTCAGACATATCTCGCATGATTGCTGGAAGTTGTTGTGGAGGCTTCCTCTGGTTAAGTTCTTTTTACTTTCTGCCATGCAGTATCAGTAATTTCTATACATCTTGGAGAGCCAAATTTTTACAATCTAAACATCAGAGAGTATGATAGTCGTGTTTCACGTCAGACTTCTGTGAAGATCATCAATGTAAGATTTTCACAGCTTCTTATGCTCTACCGATGAACCAAATACACAAATGAAGGCAAAGATCTGCCTGAAAGAATATGGCATTTTCAATAAATCAGCTTCTTTCGGCAAATGCATTCTCCCACAACTATCATTTCCAAGATTCCTTTTAATTTGAGTAGTCATTGATTTGTCTGAATTATCTGAATGTAAGCTTAAGTTAAATAAGCATGGTGAATGCCACTTGCGTAATTTATATTGTACAAAGAAACACTTTTTTATTCATACAAATATGAAGCAACCAAAAAAATTAAAAAAAACGTAACAGCATTATAATCATCCGCAATTTCTCTTTTGGATTTGATATTGACATTTCTATTCTAGTCTCTCCTTGCTTTTGAAGTGCAAATAACATGTCCACAAATTAAAATGATTAAATAAGCCACGTTTTAATTTTCTATTTTTTTAAATCAGTTTTCAAGTTTGAAAGTTTTGCGCACTTCTGATGTAGTTCCTCTAAAATCTCACCAAATTTGAGCTTTATAGCTAATTAAGAAGCACTAAAAATTCTCTGGGCATATACATACATACATACATACATACATACATACATACATACATACATACATACATACATACACACATACACACACATACACACACACACACACACACACAGAATTATTCTTTTATTAATATACAAGGTATACCAATAAGAAAAATGCGCATTTTATTAGCATATATTTTAACCAGTAAAAAGGACAGAAGCCATCATAATGATGTGTTGGCTATCATAAAGTTATAAATGTTCAAAATGATCACCATTAGCACCAATGCATTGCTGATAATGATGTGCAACAGCAACATGCGCTCTGTATTGTTGCTAGAGGAATAATAGCTCAGGCATTTCCAATTACGTGTTTCATGTCCTGCAGTGTTATTGGTTTGGTTTTGTTCTTTAGAGTAGATTCTCCCAAATTTAAAATTCCAGTGGTGATAAGGCAGGAGATTGAAGTGGATGCTCCACATTTACTCTTTGTCCTATCCATTTCCCAGGGAAGTCACACCGGGAAAATTTCTCTCATCGATGTGGCAATGTGGTGGTGCACCATTCTGATGCAATTAGCACTCTTAATCTAAAAACAGGTCATAAGAGGAGGCAAAACATTTGCTTGTAACATTTTTAAGTAAGTGAGACCTGTGATATTCGCTTCAAAGATAAATGGCACTATCATCCCTCTGTAAGAGCGTCCGCACCACACCGATATCTTTGGTAGATTAATTTCTTGTTGTTCCATTACGTGTGGATTTTTAGCGGCCTAGTACATTCAGTTATGTAGATTAATAATACAATTAAATTTAAAAGTAACTTCATCAAACCAAACCATTAAACCTTTAAAATCTTCCCTTTTTTCTTGCATGTGCAAAAACCACTCACAAAATATAAGTCGCTATTTGGATCGTACTCATCTATTGCGTGGAGTTGACTCGTAATGTACGACTTCCACTTCACACACTGAAAAATGCTATGAACATTGAATTTACAAACAACACTCTCACGAGAATATTGCCTTACAGATTTACTCCTATTTGGGGATCGTGTTAGGGTTTGTAACACTGCCACAGCACTTTCATTTCCCGTTGACGTTTTCGGTCTTCCGTACTGTACCTTGTTCAGCTTTTGTACATTTCCATCAACCTCAAACTTGTCACGCCATCTTGCAATTATTGCTAGCTATGTTAATGGTGGTGTTTCAAATTCACTTCTTCAACTTCTTGCATTTCAGTGACATTTTTCGTTTTCCAATAAGATTTAATAATCCACTTACGTTGCTCATACGATAAACGTGGCCCCACCATTTTCGTTTACAATGTTGTGATACCATCTAGTGGAGTTAACCACTACTAACCTACTGAAGGCACAGGTAAATCACTGCCATCTAACATTATCGATATAATTTTATTTTATTCCCATTTTTATGTTTGATACTAACATTCAAATTGTGTATACATTTTATTGGGATAATCCGTAGATAGTCGAACAGAATATAAACATGTTTTGAACGTCTCTGAGTTTAAAATGAGTTTTTTTTTTTAATTTGATATAATTGCATATGATGATATTTACACTTTTAAGGCATATCCATTTTTAGAGCATATAAGCTAATGCCACTTTTGAAGCAATTACTAAGATATATTTGTTGTTATCAAACTAAATCATTTACTATGGAGATGTTTTTGTAATATCTAGCTAAATAAAGTTTTTGTATCTGATATATTGTCCAAACAAATTAGATAATAATTGAAATATTTATTTAAGACTAGTATGAAGTAATCGGCTTTGGCCAGGAGAAATAGTTTAGAAAAAAAAGTTTAACTTGAATCAAATGAATTTTTCTTTTTAAAAAGGGGCAGTTAAAAAGTAAAAAAATTTCGAAAAGTGTAAAAATAATTAAAAGGCTAAAAAGAGTAAAACGTTCATTAAGGATAAAAAGAATATAATTTTGGCATAAAAAGTGCAAAAGAGGAAAAAATAATAAACAACAAATATAAACATTTTTTTACCACTTTTAAGTCACTCCTTTAAGCTCGTTTACACTTTATAATCTTTTAGTCCTTTTCAAACTTTCAAATTTGTTTGCTCTTTTGCACTTTTTGCCCTGAACATTTGACCCTTTTAATCCCTTTCCTCTCATTTTCCCTTTTGTCACTTTTACCCTTTTAACCCTTTTTTGTTCTTTTTTTAGATATAGCTCCTTTTTCCACACATTTGACCCTTTTAATCCATTTTACACTTTTCACCCATTTTGATTGCCCCTTTTCTCTAAATAAAAAAACCATTGTTAGATTTACTTTTTATCCTTGTTGTACTTTACACATTTTTATATGAATACCTGGTTTTCCATGGATAAATATAATAAGGTAAAAAATTCAAAAAGAACAAGAAAGGGTAGAAATTAATCTGATCAAAAAATATGTTTAAAAGAAGTAAAGTAAAATGGGAGCAAGGATAAAAAGGATAGTTAGGGAAAAGGTAAAAGAAAAGACTAAAAAATAAATTTAATAAAAATAGAAATGGTATAAACGTTAAAAAGGGAAAAAACAGCACACAGAAAGATAGTTTTTTATAATAGTCGTATCAAATTTATCTATTCCATTCACCGTGCTTAAATTTGAATATTCGACATGTTCAGACGTCATTCACCTTTCTGGGATTGACTATTGACTTACATGTCAAACTTATATTTTATTCTACACCAAAAAGTGTAATTAATATTAGTTTTAGGAATCTTGTGGGGACCTATCCTTCCCCACACTGCTTCTTAATTTTGAAATGTAAGGATTCAAGCTTAATATCTGTTAAGTGTAGTTATTATATCCACCCAAAATAATTCAATATTGCACCACATTGAAAAGTAATTTACTATTTTAGACTTGGAAACTATGAAAACCCCAATTTATGCAGTCAACTTTCTGAATAGTGAATATTTAAAATAATGTATTTTGTTATTGGAGTAGCGCCGCCTCATTAATGGTAAATTGAAATTTTCTGCCACACCTAAAAGGTTTTTTTCAGCTAGCCCCCTCCCCCTGTTTTTTTAAGTTGCAATCAAATAATTAACATTTTCAACTTTTTATATTTATTTGTAGTGCTCTTTTTACCTGTCTGCCAAATCTAAGTTTTCTACCACACTAGGAAGTAGTTGTTTACTGTTAGTTTTTGAAATTTTGAGCCCCTCCCAACCTAATGTCTCCACTTCACTCTTAGGGATTTCAAATTTTAAGATTGATTGGCTTATCTGGAATTGTCTCTCTACTTGTCTGCCAAATTTTAATTTTATACCTCATCTAAAAAGGTTTTATTTTATATTATAAGCCTCCCTTTTCATGGAGCCCCATTTTTAAATTTGACACTCATAGATTTTTCTGGTTTCTGCTAAAAGCATTCAAGTTTCCAGGCCCAGAGATTGTGGAAATACGCTTATGAGTAAGTCAGTGAGTCATATAATGTTTACCCTCCCCCCTCCCCTTTTAGAGGATGAAATTTTAAAAACCCTAAAAAAGAGTCTCACTCTATTCAAGAAAGCAACCTTCATTTTAAATTTCAAGGCTCTATGTATTTTGGTTCGGACGATATTTGAGTTAATTTTTAACAAATTTTAACTCCTTTTTACCTCTTAAAGGTAAAATTTCGCAAAACCCCGTCTTAACTATTGTCTAGGGCCTAAAAGAAACTTTCTTACCAAATTTCAAGTTTTCAAGTCCAGGGGTTGGGGAGATACGATGATGAATGGGCGAGTGGGTTTTGGCTTTTATAGGTTTTGGCTTCTATCAGTGGCGTAGCTAGGTCTGAAGCGCCCTGGAGCGGTTTAACTTGGGCCCCCAATTGTTTCCATCCAAAAATTAACTGAACCATAACACCATATAAATTTAAGTAAACCTAACAGATTAAACTGACTTTAAAAGTAGCCTATGTTGGTGGTTTCTTATTATTCTTGTTCCATAAAGAAAAGAAATTAAAAATTTATTTTATTTTTGTGCATGGATTTACATTTACTGAAATGTATGTTATACTGAAATGCAAATCTGTTTAGTTTTTTACTTTTACACAATATAACAACTAAAGTTTTGGAGTTTGGAACTAATAAAACAGAGTATTTTAATATAGATAACATTTGTCATTTATTGTTGATCAAATAGAAAAAAACAACTAAACTAACGTATCACTTATTCACAAACGACATAGTATTTTTAAAGAAAAGTTTATGATTTACGTTTTTTGGTCTTTACTTTTTTGACAATAGGAAATTAATTTGGGAAATAGATCACAAATTAAAATTGAAATTGTTTAACAAATGGGTTACCAACACAAAATCCTTCTAAAAATTCAAAATAAAATGTTGAAAAGACAAAATTTTGTAGTGAAAATCTTCACAAATGGTTAGAGGAATTCAAAATTGCATATTAAATTTTCTTTCGTGATTTGGCACTTGCATATTGTGAGATGGTGTCTTCTAAGTCTATATTTCTAACTCTGGCTCGCTCGATGGAGATCGTTGCTAGAGAACTCAGACGCTCCTGCGACATGGTGCTACGAAGATAGTTTTTGATAATTTTCAGTTTTGAAAAGGATCTCTCAGCACTTGCGGATGTAACGGGCATTGTCAAAAAGATGAGTCTTGAGCACGCACGATCACAGTATCGGCAAGGTCTCTAATACTTTTAAGTTTTTCAATGTGGCTTGAAAAACAAGTTTTAAGTCTTACTAGCTGTTGGCCTAAGTTAGGAGAGATGTCATCTGGGTATTTAAGTACTAGAGGCCTGCACGAGTCTAGAATTTCTTTTTCGCCTGAGTCAGTTAAAAAGGAAGGTTTCAAACATTTGAAACACGCACAAATCTCAGCTATTGACCATTGAACCATGTTATGTTTTCTGTTAAGAGACCTTTCTTCACCACCTTCTCCCTTGTTACACCCTATCATAACTGACGAGTGTTTTTACTAAAATAACTTTTTCATAGACTTGAGCTTAGCCTGAAAATATACATTTTCCAGTTCGTTCCGCCCCCCTTTGCCCGTCTGAGCCATGCCGCCCTGGAGCGACTGCTCCAGTCGCTCCTCTGTAGCTACGCCACTGGCTTCTATATTGTATGTGGATTTCAAGACAGTTCGATCTAATGTAGGATATATATATATATATATATATATATATATTTGAAAACTCTTTAAAGATATTATTAGACATTATTTAAAATTGTATAGAGGATTTGCTGGGATTTTGAAATGTAAATCTCACTTTATTTTAGGGAATAAATCCAAGCCTTTCTTATAAGCGTAGTTATTATCATTTCTATGGTATTATGGCAAGGTTATCCCATTAGTTATTTCTAAGGCAAGCAAGTCTGGACGCCATTTTACTAACAATTGTTTCCAATTCAGTTTCGAACTCGACATAATAAGCCAATAAACTCACATTCATTCATTACTTTATTGTGTGAGGTTGGTCATATGAATAGTGGGGGCAAGGAAACAGTTTACTAGTACAGTCCCATAGAATCTTGTTTGTCCTTGTAACAACGCACGATCCAGCCACCCACCCCCGAATTTTAATCAATTATTTTGAATCTTAGATTTTCGAATACTTAATTTAATTTGTAAACGACTTTTGTTAATTTTTTGTAAATGTTTCAAATTAAATAAACTTTTCGACTATTTGGTATATTGAGCTTTTTTTAAAACTTTTTTAAACTAAATAATGTTTTTAGTTCATTTCTTTCATCACAAATCCCATTCTGTCCATACGCATATAGATTAATAACAATAATAAGATAGAAATAAAAAGGTTGAATGAAGAGAAAATGTACCCAAGATTACTAATGAAACGCCTTAGACAGTGAGAACACCAACGTGTGTTTCAAACTAAATATTTATTTTAAAAATTACTTTAGCAAGCTAGTATGTAATTTATTTGTTTTTTAAGCAACGCTTCTAACTATTCGTTCGAGTTATACGCTTATGTACTAATTACGATAGGTTTTAGGGCTTAGTAAGGTTATATTGAGGGGAATGTACCCTCATTTGCGTGGATAGAGATCGTAAAACCATTTAGGAAAAAACCACTCTCATTACAGATGACCGAGATTAGATCCTAAGTCTCCCCATCATCGGCAGTCGAGTCTAACATGAGAGAAGCGCGTTTGACCACGCGGCCACCGAAGGGGGTTGTAATTTAGTTTTCTATAGTATGATTAATGTAATTATATTATAATATACTCTAGCCATGTAACCATTATATAACTGAGACAGTGGCTCTCAGACCAAAGTGTCAGTCTCTTCGGGTCTTGTTTACAGGGTGACAGGGTGGTATGGAGTTTAACCCCCATACCGGTGTAGAGAAGAGTGTTTTTCTCTCCTAAAATAGTTTCCACCTCTTTATTCACATAAACAAGGGTCTAATTACTCTCAACTATACTTCTATGTGCCCCTTCTCCATCAGTGTGGATATGTGGATAGCCAGGAAGAAGTGTAAGATGTGGAGCACGGATAAAAGCGCGTCTCGGGGACCTGTAGTTAATCTCTCTGGCCAT
The DNA here is from genome assembly GCA_902151445.1 of Timema monikensis. Taxonomy (NCBI): domain Eukaryota; kingdom Metazoa; phylum Arthropoda; class Insecta; order Phasmatodea; family Timematidae; genus Timema; species Timema monikensis. Next base: position 2,603 of record CABFVZ010005300.1, on the reverse strand, counting down.
TCAGTCACGTGGACGTCAGTTGAGGCCTTCTTATCCTAACCATCTAAATAAGGTGATTCGTTAAAATTGCGGTAACAATAACCCAACTTGGATACCGTCCCGTGTCCCATGTCCCGGAAATCCGGTTTCATCTCTGTGGTCCGTTTTCTCCCCTTCTCCGTGAATTCTTTATTATCTGAGTTTCCTTTTGGTTTCCAACGGAGCGTATATTCTCTAACATCTCTTTATCATATTTTAATAATTTATTCTTTTTTATTTCTATTCAATGTTTTTAAATGGTATCTCACAATGGTGAATACGTGAACAAAGATGTTTGTCTTGTTTAGTCTAGTTTGTTAGTGACTGAGAAGGCCAAGGTTTGAATCTTTCCTGGGTTTACAGAGGATTTTTCTTACTGTCTTAAATATTTTAGCAATTTTCCTCCCCACAAATGAGGGTAAGGTTTCTAAAAATTTTACATTATCACCTCCTACTCCATAAGTGCAAATCTGAGGATATCCCGGATAAAGTATCTATATTTCTTTAAAGGTCTCCGTTTCCCATCGCTATGGATGGATGGTCAGAGAACCTTTTTAAAATTCTGGAAGATAATAATGCATAAAATAAGTTAAGATATTTCTTAAGGTTCTCCTCGTTACGAGTATAATAAAGTATAATTCATATCATAGGACTGCCAGATTATAGATAAAAATAGTGCAAAAACAAGGTAAAAACTTAAAAATGTTACTTTTTTTAAATGTATCATTTTCACAGATGATAAAAACACACAGGTGTGGTCTGCTGCCCCCCTCCCCTCTACCCTCTACCCTTTACCGGGGCTTTGCGATCCACCACCTCTCTTGGATATCTGCATGGTTACACTAATGAGGATAGGTTTAAGGTAGAACTTGAGAGGAAATGTACCAGCATTTATTTGTTAGGAGGGTGAGGAAACCATTTGGGAAATTCCAACATCAATACACCCAGCCGGGACTAGAACCCTCAACCTTCCCGTCACTCAGCAAGTCAAAACCAAACCCGGCTGACGTCTTTGTCTGCGTATCCTTTAGTTGTGGATAATCCTTGTTGTGTTGAATGTATTTAAGAACTATCTCCAAATCTCTGCCACCATGGCTGGTTTTACAAGAGCGGAAGATGAACATTTCCGACACAACTGGTTGGAGCCGGATTATCTCACAAAGGCTGTTACGCACTCTTGACCACGTCCGAGTCTAGTGCGTATGAGGTGAGCGGATGGAGGGGGCTGAGAGTTCTTCTCCAGGAAGCGGGTGTTAAATCACTGAGCTTAACAAACGCTGACCGCGAGAATGCGGTCCATTTAGACTGGTCCAAGAACTGTGTGTGTGTTTTGCCTATATATGTAGGGGCAACAGCTAACCCTAGTAGAGAGAGAGAGAGCTGTGTGTATTCCAGAGGGTTTCACCCCGGGGCTCCGGGCAGTTTGTCAGGGCTGATGGCTCCTTGGTGGGCCGTTAGGGCAAGCCGCGCACTCAAACACACCCTCCTCCCCCCTACACAGTAACGCCACAAACAAAAGAGGTTCGTTAGTGTAGCGACGAGGGTAGATGGAGTTACAGGAGACCTCGCAGAGATTGAAGAGGGAAAGAGACAGGGAGGGAGTCTACAGTGCTCCAGCTGCTTCCAAAAAATGCGCAATTCGTGAACAATACTTTTATATTGTCTTTATTTTGATTGAAATATCAAACTATAATCGTATAGACACTCATGATTATGTCAGCACGTGACTCGCGAGCTAGCGTCGTTGAGCGATATCAGGGGAGATATGAATTATTAGTTCACTATGAGCTACATAATAAGGAACCCTTGTGCTAAAAAAAACCTGCTCTGAAAACAACGGCTTTGAGTAACCCTTGGGAAGCTGCACAACTAGAATAAATATTATGTATTGGTGTTTATAGCCGCATTGATACTTGAAGTTCGTTAGATTAGACTACGTATTAAATGCTTAGTCCCAGGCTGAATAATTAAGAAGAATGTTTAGAAAAGTTGCGCCAATATTAGCGTGGAGAGGGGATGAGAAAACCACAGCAATAAACCACTTGAATATACCCATACTTTGATACACCCAGCTGGTATTTGAACCATATATTAAAAATATAAAAATTAAGAAAACCATAATTAAGGTGTAATAAGTTTTTTAATTCAATAATTTCTAAACTCGTACTGGTAGGAACGTTTAAAAAGGCATAAATCTCATATGGTCAGGTTTTTTAGTGATTGATTAATCGGAGTTTGAATACAGGCAGGAATATTAAATAAAAAGTCTCCCCTGAATGTTTTTTTTTCCACAATCCCTTCAATTAAGTGCGGGTGTATTTACTTAAAGTTCTGCCAATCTCTTCCCTACCCCATTAGACAATATATTAGTATAGCCAGGTCGTGAAGACGTGAAGCAGGAGCATTATTTACCATCACGTCTTTCTGCCCACTCGGGTTGTACGCGTGTATATTAATTACTCTAGTGTTTTAGGGTTAATGAAAGTATAAATAGAGGATATGTACAGTGGACTTACCACTTCTATGGTTTTCGATGACAGCTAGCAGACGCTAGCAGATGGTATCAGTAACGCCAACATTGTCTA
>CABFVZ010005299.1:0-33454 GCA_902151445.1 Timema monikensis | reverse complement strand
GATGAAACAACTAACAGTACCTTTTACTTTCCGAAGATAACCGAAGGTTTTAAATTTACATTTTAGGCCAAATGACTTTAGGCTAACTACCTTTTAGGCCAAATGCCTTTTAGGCCGACTGCATTTAGGCCAAATGCCTTTTAGGCCAAATGCCTTTAAGCCAAACGCCTTTTAGGCCAAATGACTTTTGGTTTTATTTTTAGGCCAAATGCCTTTTAGGACAACTGCCGCGTCCCCGTTTAATTTACTAAAATGGCGCCACATGCTGTTTTAATCTATACAAACCATTACTTATATTCCACAGATATTCAAAATGTCTGTAACAGTTCAAAAATGGGTCGATTTGTTCATCTTGCCACTTAAATATCATTTTTGAGAAATCTTATGATAACACGATGTATTGTCTGTAAATATCTAAATAAATCTTTACATTTAAATAAAAACTAATTAATTAATTTTTCACGTGTTCACACGGTTAATTTTGTTTCATTTTTCAATAATGATAATAATTAACAATTAGTAAAATTATAACTTATTTTAACTTTTAATGAAAGCGTGAAATAATAATTCAGTATAATGAAATGAGTGCTCTGACGTTCATTTTGTTTTAATCTTCAGTGTTGTGTATTGTGTGTCTTTGCATTTTGCTATGTCATTTTCTATTGCCATTGGCCTGTAGGTTTTGTTTAGTGTTGTCCAAAATGAAGCGACCAAACAGGGTCCTCTCTTTGTGCGTGTGATACAATAAATAATAGTTAAGTCTGAGTTCTTAATTCAGTGGTCCTCCCGGTTGTTTACAAAATAGGGATTCCTCAACCGTCAATCCCGAACATGGTCCACGCGGGCCGGATCGTTAAGAAAACGAGTGACTAGATTACAGTGTCGTTAGTGATTTGTGAGCAAGTCACATAAATAGCATTATCAGTGTAATATTCTCGCGAGTATAACAATAAGATGTGTATCTCAAACGTTTATTTTGAGTACTATTTTTTATTACATTTATTCACTGGTTCTAATAATAAGTATTGACGTCTATGAATCTTTTCAACTTAGCTTAATATAAACATTAAAATCAACCATCGTAGATTGTAGACAAAGAGTGCACGCACGCAAACACATTGTGACGTCACGCAATTGACCAGCTATAGCAAGTCAACTTAATAGTGAGTTTTTATCCCAACGAGCAGTGTAGTGCTCACAACTATAGAAAGTTATCTTAGAAGTTTAAAAAAAAGGTTTGTTTTTTAATAGTGTATGTCTGTGCATGTCTTATTCTCTGGCATCTCATGATTGTTTTTAAATAATCATGGCGCAAGAACAACTAAATCACTAACCAGAAATCGTGGTGTTTTAATTGGAAGTCTCACACGTATGCAAACATTTATAGATCAATTTAATGAAAGAAACACAAGCATACATGAATTAAAGGTGCGTTATAAGAAATTAAATGAAATCTGGGACAAATTTCAGGTAGTTCAATTACAAATTGAACAAACTGATCTAGATTCCACTAATGAAATGAAGGATATAGGCAAGAATTTGAGGATAAATACTACACAGTTTGTGCAACTATGCAGGATTTAATAGAAAGCACTACGGTAGCGCCAGGTTTAACAATTAACGAGTAAGCTGAACCAGTAAATTTAAGTTCACACTCATGTAATAATTCAAGCATGCGATTACCTGCAATAAAACTAGCTACTTTCGATGGCGAATATGAGAAATGGACAACATTTGCGGTCAGTTTCAAGGTCATGGCACATGAAAACGGACAAGTGCCTACAATCCAAAAGTTACAGTATCTTGTGTCATCACTTTCAGGTCAGGCCGCACAGTTAATACAGAACTTACCTCTTACTATGGATAATTATTCAGTGGCATGGAAGGTACTTGAAGATAGATACCAAAACAAACGTCTTATCGCATCTATCCATATAAGGCAATTGCTAGATATTCAACCTGTCCAGAAGGAATCTGCATTAGAATTACTACAATTTATTAACACTGCAAAGAGTAACTTAAATGAAGTTAGGGCGCTCAACATTGATATACCTTTACATGACCTACTTCTTGTCCATCTATTCACACAGAGGATTGATGCATTGACAAGGCGAGAATGGGAGTTAACAATTTCTGATAAGTCATTCCCAACATTAGATTGTTTCATTGAATTTTTGGAATTCCGAAGGCGGGCATTAGAAAATATTGGGCCTTTTGATAATGATTGTATCAATTTAGGCAAACATGATATTAATTAAAAGGTGACGAGGCTGCCTCGCCGCACTAGTTAGCACTTCACAAATGCAGTGCCATTACTGTGATAATAACATCCACAATCTGTACAAATGTAATGATTTCTTGCATGCCAGTTTGTATGATAAGAAGCAATATGTCAAACAAAGAGGGTTATGTTTCAACTGCTTACAAAATGGTCACAGTGTAAACGATTGTCCTATCACGCACAAATGTAAGAATTGTGGCGCATATCACCATACATTGCTTCACAATGAACGACGTTTGCCAGTAGATGTGCATAAGAAATAAGTTAGGCCAAGTCAAACTAGTGGACACCATGGCAGCCAGTTCCAAAAGGGCCCGGGTGAGTGCAAACAATCAGATAATGCTCCTACTCAGGGCAGCTATTGTAGTCTCAAACAGCGAAGCCAAACTCAAGTGTTATTGTCTACAGCGATTATCAAGGTCAAGGACAACCTGGGTCGCATTCACCCCTGCAGAGTACATTTGGATCGTGGTTCACAGTCGAATTTCATCACGGAGTCACTTGCTCAAATGTTAAAACTGAGACGTTGGCGCAACTTATTGCCAATTGCAGGAATCAATGATATTGCATTTACAGCTTCACAGAGCGTAGACATACAATTAATGTCAAGGTTTTCAGAGTATTCGGCTAATATAACATGCTATTTACTTCCTAATATTATAGGTGCTATGCCAGCTACACGTCTAGACATTGGTGAGTGGTGTATCCCTGACGACATTAAGCTAGAAGATGATCCTGGATGACCCTGGTCATATAGACATGCTTTTAAGCTATGAATTGTTCCTGAACCTATTAAAGGGTGGACGGTGGACACGTGATCAAAATCATCCTGTACTACGGGAGACAGAATTGGGTTGGATTCTTAATGGAAGGGTGCCAACGAGTACTGGAAACAAGAAACCGACAGCTTCCACATCATTATTCTTGAAATATGAGCCTAACCTAAGTGAGCAGATGCAACGGTTCTGGGAACAAGAAGAGTTTGTACCTTTCCCGTGCACCGACGAGGAAAGGTATTACAAGCAGCACTTTATTGAGAATACATCAAGGGATGAAACAGGACGTTTCGTCGTGCGTTTGCCTCGAAGGACTGACCACGCCTCATTGGGTGAATCCATCATCGGTGCCAAGAACATATCCCGACATCTGGAAAGGAAATTCTGCAAGGATGAAGTTCTTCGAGAAAATTTTGTAAAGTTTATGGAGGAATACCAGGGCTTAGGCCACATTAAGCTGTTGCCTGCACCTCATTCATAGTCAAGGTCAGAGTGCGATGCTACTATGGAACCAACGTTCTACTTATTTCATCATGCTGTCCACAAGGAAAGTAGCACGACAACAAAGACACGGGTCGTCTTTGGTGCGTCTGCTAAATCATCAAGCGGAGTATCATTAAATGATATTCTCATGGTTGCTCCCACCCTATAACATGATTTACAGTCTATAGTATTGCGTTTCAGAACACATACATATGCAATGACTGCTGATATCACTAAGAAGTACAGAAAAATTCGCATAGACTCAAGAGATTGTAATTTACAATGCATATTATGGTGCTTAAACACAGAGGCATCATTAGAGCACTATCAGTTAAAAACTGTAACATATGGTACATCATCTGCTTCTTTTCTTGCAACCAGATGTCTCATACAGTTAGTTAATAAAGCATCCTTTAATTATCCCAAAGCGTCAGAAGCTATCAGAAGGGATATGTCTATGGATGACCTTCTGACAGGACATGATAATCTTTACAGGGCTAAACAGTTACAGCAAGATCTAATTCAAACACTGTAAAGGGGTGGATTCCAACTCCACAAATGGTATGCAAATCACAACTCTCTACTTGAAGTAATCCCAGATCAGAAGAGAGAAACGCAACTACCATTCAAGTTCAACCATTCTGAGGGAGTAAAGACTTTGAGTTTGTTGTGGCATCCTGCACTGGATGAGTTCCAATTTGATATATGTGTGAAGGTTCATAAGGGTCCAGTCACTAAAAGGATAGTACTAAGTATCATATATTTGATCTTCGGTCCACTTGGTCTTCCAGGACCAGTAATTTTTCATTGCAAGAGATTTATGCAGTGCTTATGGTCATGTCCTTTGCAGTGGGATGAGGTGCTTCCCATAGAACTGCAAGAAGAATGGAGTTTGCTCTACGATTAAATGCCACTCCTAAACAAACTAAAAATACTACGATTGGTTAAGTGTCATGGAACTATAACCAACATCCAAATACACGGATTCGCAGATGCTTCCGAAGCAGGGTTTGGAGATTGCTTGTATCTTCGCTGTGTCAACAAAGAGGGTGACATCAGCGTACATGTTCTGTGTTCTAGGTCACTGGTGGCACCCCTGCAGCAGATACCACTGCCACGTTTGGAATTATGTGGTGCTTTACTTTTAGTCGGACTTGTAAAGAAGACTGAATCATCGTTAACTCTACTCGTTAACAGCATACACCTGTGGACAGATTCTACAGTTGTATTCGCAGTTGTATTGGCAGCAACACCTACAAGATGGAAGACATTCGTAGCAAACAGTGTCTCAGAAATTCAACATTTAACATCAGATTGTGATTGGAAACACGTTCCAAAACAATGCAATCCTGCTGACATCCTGTCCAGAGGAGCAGCTCCAGAAGACCTTTGCAAACACAATAAATGGTGGTATGGGTCAGATTGGCTGGCAAAGGAAGGTGATCAATGGCCTCAATGTAAGTATATTACTCCCGAGTGAGGAGACAACTGAACGTAAGAGCCAAGCAGTGTATATAGCAGTGACACACAATCCTGAGGAAATTGTCATGAGATTCTCATCATTAATCCGATTGCAGCGAGTAATAAGTTATTGTTTTCGCTTCATAGCCAAGGCAAGAAAACAGCAAATTATACACCAAGGTCCGATAACGGTGAAGGAGATTCGAACAACTATGTATCATTTCATCAGATAGCTAAAGCTATCATCATATCTACAAGTGGTTAAAGATCTCAAAGATCTTAAAGAAATTGGAGGAAAGAGCGCTCTTCGCAATCTTCATCCATTCCTTGACGAAGATAGTACTCTACGAGTGGGAGGTCGATTGCAACATGCTGAGGTTGAGTATGACCAGAAACATCCTATCATCTTGACAGCAAGCTCCAACCTCACAAGATTTATCATCCAAAATGAGCATCTAAGACTACTTCATGCTGGTCCCCAGTTGTTACTTGCAGCTCTCAGACAACGATATTGGATAGTGAATGGCAAGAGTGTTGTACGCCACATAGTCCACAAGTGTATGAAATGCTTCAGGTTAAAGGCAAGGGCAGCACAACAACTGATGGGGAAGTTACCAGAATCTCGTGTACGCTCAGCAAGGCCATTTCTGAACTGTGGTGTGGATTATGCTAGTCCATTCTTAATTCATAAAGGTGGGCAGCGTAGAAAGATCAAGGTAAAATGCTACACATAGATATTCATATGTTTTGCAACAAAGGCTATCCATATTGAACTGGTAAGCGATCTGACAACAGAGGCCTTCATAGCGGCACTTCATAGATTTTCTGCACACGCGGAAGGAGTAACAATATCTACAGTGATAATGGTACTAATTTTGTAGGGGCAAATAATTTTCTTAGAGCTGTCTATAGATTATTTCAGGATGATAAGTTTAAGGAACAAGTGGCTGGTTTTGCAAGTGTTGAGGGTATACAATGGCATTTTATACCATCAGGTTCACCACACTTTGGTGGCTTTGGGGAAGCGGATGTCAAGTCGATGAAATTCCACATGAGACGTGTTGAAGGCAATACAAGTCTAACCTTTGAAGAGTTGTGTACAGTCTTGGCACAAATTGAAGCTGGCCTCAATTCTCGTTCTCTTTGTCAATTATCGGCCGATCCCAGCGATCCTCAAAGTCTGACCCCTGGTCATTTCTTGATAGGTGGACCTATCACCGCAATACCAGAGTAGAACTACGAACACATTTCTATGAACAGACTGTCTAGGTGGCAACTGGCTCAACAATGCATCCAACGGTTGTGGAAATTGTCATCCGACTACTTAGGCCAACTCCAAAAGCGTTCCAAATGGACCACTTTGTTCCCTGATCTTCAACCATGGATGGTTGTGCTCCTGAAGGACGATGATGTTCCACCTCTACAGTGGAGATTGGCTGTGATGGAAGAAATCCATCGTGATCGTGACAATTGTGTTCGAGTAGCTACTGTCTGTACGTCATCCAGCGTTGTCAAACATGTGATACAAAAGCTGTGTCCCCTACCAATTGACTCAATTGACTAATGTACTGTAGTGCTTCTAGTGTTTATTATATTTATACTGTTCTATATAAGATCTTCTAACTTTGTTGTTAAAAATATGTGCTATTTTGGTGGGTGGTATGTTGTGTATTGTGTGTATTTGCATTTTGCTATGCTCATTTGTTTTTGTTGTTGTCATTTTCTATTGCCATTGGCCTGTAGGTTTTGTTTATTGTTGTCCAAAATGAAGCGACCAAACAGGGTCCTCTCTTTGTACGTGTGATACAATAAATAATAGTTAAGTCTGAGTTGCTTAATTCAGTGTTCCTCCCGGTTGTTTACAAAATAGGGATACCTCAGCCGTCAATCCCGAACATTGCGTGAAATAATAATTCAGTATAATGAAATGAGTGTTCTGGCGTTCATTTTGTATTAATCTTCAGTGACTCACTGAAAATGACACTTGATAACATAGCTTAACATTCACAAAGCTTTATGGAAGACAAATTAAGTCTTTTATAAATAATTATTGTTATAAATTATAATACCACATTTAAGAACATTAAACATATTAATACATATTTAAAATCCACACCAATAAATGAGAAAAACTGAATAAATTGCACTTAAAAACTATCTAAATATGTTCAAAATTTCTTACGTGTTGGACCTATTGTATTAACACTGGCAACATTCAATTTGTTTTAAGTTCTTGGCATTTTAGTTAACTTTCAATTTAGCATCAGAAATATCTAAGTCACTATCGGCAAAATTAATGGAGCATATTAGAGCAAAATTTGTACTAATTGTGTATTTCCTTTTAAATTTGAGGTCCCATGTACGGAAAATTTCTGGATCCTTTAGAAAGGAGTAAAAAGATATATTATTACCCTTGCAGTTTCGTTGATTATTTACACAGAGTGCAACAGCAAAACTAGGCATTTTGTATGTCTGTTTAAAAACAAATGTAATTAAAATTGAAGAACGTGCGCGAATAAATTAGCAAAAAGCCTAAAAGTCTGATTGTTCAACGATGCCTTACGTGCCTAACGTACGTAAATAAATTAACAAAAAGCCTAAAAGTCTGATTGTTCAGCAATGACTTGTATCCTGTATATTATATTATATAAAAGAAAAACTATTATAAAATAATAAACAGCTTGATAAGAACAATACAACTACATATAGTTAGCATTCATACATATATTTAGTACTATAGTCACTATTATTGAATCATTAACTAGGACACCCTGCTGTATTTTATAGTAGCCTATTAAAACAGATACTTGAGTGGTAAACATAATAACGTAACTAACTATACACGAAAAAACCACTACCAGGAAAATACAAATAAATAAATCACTATAAAGATAAATGAAAGGACCTCCCGAAAGACATGGACCGCACCAGTGTAAAGAGAATAGGTAGCGCCATTTGGAAAAATTTGTTGATGTCATTGCTTACGTCAGCCACGAAACTACGTCATCCAGTACACAGCAGATAGTAGTATTTCGTGCAGTTCATGTGTCCATAAAACACAGCAGTGATGTTCTCGTTAATGATTTAGACATTTTATTTACTACATTTATTTAATAGTAATAATACTTAACATCACGTCTTACTAACCGTTCGGTTTATACGCTTATTTAAAAGTAGGAACTATAATAATAAATATGTATGCTAACTGTATGTAGTTGTATTGTTCTTCTCAAGCTGTTTATTATATTATAATATTTTTTATTTTATATAATAAAATATATAGGATACAAGTCATTGTTGAACTATCAGAATTGTAGGCTTTTTGCTCATTTATTTGCGTATGCTCTTCAATTTTAATTACATTTGTTTTTAAACAGACATAAAAAAATGCCAAGCTTTGCTGTTGCACTCTGTGTAAATAATCAACGGAACTGTAAAGGTAATAAAATATCTTTTTACTCCTTTCCTAAGGATCCAGAAATTTTCCGTACATGGGAGCTCAAAAACAGAGACACAATACAAATTTTGCTCGAATATGTCTCATTCATTTTGACGATAGTGACTTATATATTTGCGGTGCTAAATGGAAAGTTAACTAAAATGTCAAGAACTTCAAAACACATCGAATGTTGACAGTGTTAGTACAATAGTTCCAACATGTAGGTAATTTTTAACATATTTTAATATGTTAAGTGTAATTTTTCAGTTTTTTCATTTATTGGTGTGGAATTTAAATATGTATTAATATGTTTATTGTTCCCAAACGTGATATTATCATTTCTAGCAATAATTATTTAGAAAATACTTAATTTACCTTCTTTAAAGCTACTAAGCAGTTTTCTCAAGTGTCATTTTCAGTGATTCACTGACAATTAATACAAAATAAACGTCTAAACACTCATTTCATTAGGCTGAATTATTATTTAAGTCTCATTAAAAGTGAAAAGAGGTTATACTTTTCTTCAATATTAATTATCATAATGGAAAAATCAAAACCAAATTAACCGTGTGAGAACGTACAGGAATTAATGAATTCATTTTTATTTAAATATAAAGGTTTATTTAGATATGTACAGACATCGTGTTGTAAGATTTCTCAAAAATTGTATATAAGTGTTGAGACGAACAAACCAGCCCATTTTTGGACTGGTACAGATGATTTGAATGTCTGTGGAATATAAGTAGTGATTTGTATAAAATAAAACAGCAAGTGGTGCCATTTTAATAAATGTAACGGTAGTTGATCATTCTCAACATGATCATTATGATAAGTTACACATGTTAACAAATTCCTTCAATTTTTATTTTCATTCAAATGAATCAATTGAAGTTAATCACTGAAAAAGACACGTGAGAACACGGCTTCAAGCGCTGGCTAGTATACTAAGCTACGTCACACGCTCAACCAATCAGATTTCTTTCCCCAACTTGCTCTACCTTCTATCTATACTTATAAAATAACATGTCCTGACTGACTGACTGATTCATCATCGCCGAGCGCAAACTATCAAGGCTACAAGCATGAAATTCAGACTGTATATTCATTTTGTTATGTAGGCACCCAATAAGAAAGGATTTTAGAAAATTCCACCCCAAAGGGGTCAAAATAGGGGATGATAATATGTATGATAATATGTATGAAAGTCCGTCATTTTGAAAGTTACATAAACAAAATTTTGTATTTCGGTTATTGACGTAAAACAAATAAATACATGTTTCAGGAATTTTGGAAATTTTATTTAATAAGGGATGAAAAAGGGGGTTAAAGTTTGTATCGGACTTGCAATTGTTTTTGATCTGAGGTCAAGTTATGGTCATCAACGTAACGTAATATTTTAAATTAATCTGTAAATACATATGTATATTTTCGTATTTGTATATAATCAACTTCCACGCGAGCAAAGCCGCGGGCAACAGCTATCTAATTCTCTTTATATTGCTATCACTGACCATCATTCAGAGCGGTCGGTTGCGAACAGTCAGTGAGGTTACTCAGCCGAGTATTGTAAACTAGAGTGGAACGGGGTCCTTAAGAGTAGACTGTATTGTGGACATGATAGCATGGGCCGTAAGCATAACCGTATGTTCGTATTGCCTGTTAATGGTTCGCGAGTCCATCCTGCAAGGACAGACTTCCACCCTTACTCCTCATGGAGATAAATGTAGGTTTAGTTAAGTAATAACGAGGTTGTGAACTGTGTTTCATGTTTGGTTTCGGGAAACACTAAAATAATTGTCAAACACGTAATAGTTATTCCTGGCTATTAATTTAATCATCAAATCCCCCTCCCCACCCAACTGTTTCATGTTTTAAGGTGTGTTGCAGGGAATGGGCTCGTTTGATCCACCCATATTCCTCAAATTATCGATACATTGGGCACGCACTATTGTAAGGCGTAATTTGCGCATTAGGCTGGATTGATCATGACGGGGAGGTCGGGACTTGAATCCAGGCTGGTTGTAATTATGTTTTTTTTTCTCCTAAATTTTTTTCCAACCACTTTATACTTTTCTTCTAAATTCTCCTTTCTTATCTCACTCTATTAGTGTAAATATCCAGATAGTCTAAACGCGTAGGTAGTAAGATTGAGTGCACAGGAATAATAATAATAATAATAATAATAATATTTAGCACCGCTGTCTTACTACCCGTTCGGGTTATACGCTTTAAGTACTAACTACGCTAATGGATTAGGAATTGGGAAGGTTGAATTAGAGGAAGTGAACACGCATTTGCGTGGAGGTAGAGTGGAAAACCATTTAGGAAAAACCACGCCCAGTTCACCCGACCGAGATTCGAACCTCGATCTTCCCGTCTTCAGCAGTCGAGCTCAACACAACAAGCGCGTTAGCCAACTACGCCACCAAGGCGGGTTGCTCAGGAATAAAAAATGTTGAAAATTTTAAGTTCTTCTATATCAAATTCTTTTTAAGGTAATCTATATACTAAATTGAATATTTAGTTAAATTTTTATTTACTCAACTAATTATTTTTTAAATTAGGTTTCATATATTCGTGATATCGCTTTCTAAACACCAAACCTAATAAACTATTATATATTGAGACAGTATACTCAATACAACAAACTCAGGCCTGGAACACAATGGAAATTAAGATGAACCTGTAGACAAAATATATTAATTATTTTCATCAGTAAAAACTGTAATATAACAGGAGTCTCCTAGTATCCTTGGTCTAGTCTTCAGTGTTAGCAAATCTCACAGTATAAGAATGAAAAACAGTTGAGGTACAATAAGGGATTTGCCAACGTCCTAATCTCGATTATATATACAGATTCGTGTTTGACCAGTTGAAACATTTGGCCATAACAAGAGGCATCAATTTTTATGTAAAAAAAAAACTTTCAAGAGTATTTACAACGATTAAAATTACACTGTGATTAAACTCTGCAATATAAAGTATTTTCTTTCTGTAAAGAAATATTAGAATTTATACTTTATTGTTTCGAATCAATTATTTTTGCCGGAAAATATTTTTGATTACAAATCCATTTAATATAGTTGGAAAAATCATTTTTTAATTCTTATATAATTCGTAAAGCTAAATAAATACGAGAAAGTGAGTTAGTTGTTCTAACAGCATTTATATATTTGATTGATATTTCACTATAAGCCTATATTTGTTTGGAGTACGATGCTTATGGACCATAAACCAACTAGATTGAGTTTATATTAAGTCAATGTAAAACACATTAAATATAAAATAAAGCTTTAATTAAATTAAATTTAAAAAGTTGTTCTTTGAAACAACTAATTTTGTTTAATATAACAAAGTAAAAGGTTGTAACAAATTTATGCATGGTATTGATTGCTAACGGTTTAAAGAACAAAAAAGACTGAAACAGTGTGAATTAGTTCACAGCTTCAGTACCTTGGTAAATTCTTTCGAAAAAATTAATAATTTATATGAAGTATTTTTTTTTCTTGTGATGTAGTTTGTGTTCATAAAAAAATCCCGAAGCCATTAATTTATCCTCAAAATGTTTATATCGAAGCTTTTGATACACCTGCGCCTCAACTCCTTCTAGATATTTTACTGCTTCGCTAATTTTCAAGCATCTATTTTCGGTTCAATCAAAATAGACAACCACAGTGGATCATTATTAGTCAAATATTCTTGTGTTTTGTAAAATTTTAAATATAGGTTTATGATAACAAACACTTCTAGAAATATTCAATAAAGTGGGCAGAGAAATATTTTTTGATTGAAAATGCATGCCACGTAGATTTATTAATAAATGTGAGTGTAAATATTCTAGCTGAGCAATAGATTTCAGGCAAGCAGTTTATTCGTTCCGCCCATGTATGTATGAGAAGGCAGACAGAACTGCTGGTGACGCAAAAGAAGTGAGCTCGGGCCAGCTGTCGATTCAGGAATGCGCATCGCGCATATAGATAGTTTTTATTACGTAGAAACTAAGTTGGTGGCCGTTAGAAAATAAACTATATCACCCCTAAAATGAATACATCTAACATATTGTGAAAATGTTCAACAGTAGCCCTAATTTATTTTTAAAGCCTTGCAAGGACACCGCCTAATTAAAGGAAAATATCTTTACACTTTGGTATCTATTCTGGAAATAACAGTTCTGAAGCTTGAAAAACACTAACATATTCCTCAGTTATATTAGAATTTTCTGTTTTGATCTTGTTATAACTAAATTTTATTTGTATGAGTGAGGCCTGTGTGTCTATAATTTACTTTGAACTCAAGAATGCGATATTTTGCGTGAAACTTTTTTAAAATGAACAATTTCTTCATTTAATAGCTTTATTAAACTTTAAAATCTAAACCTATTGGTGCATGTTACCTATCACTTCAATGTTTAAATTATACATATGTTGAAACAACAAATGCCTTTTTAGAAAACGTGGGATTTTTGAAGTTCTGCAACGATTCTCAGCAATCCAGTAGGAGGCCCCTTGAAGCTATACTTACTTACCTACTCTCTTGCACTAGGAACTTGAAAGTTCATTGCCGCACTTACAAAAAGTACGCCATCTATTCCTATCTTGAGCTAGTTCTATCCAGTTCACCTCAATACACCTTGTCTCTTTCAGGTCAATTCTAATGTTATCTGCGTGTAGATCTTCCCAATGGTTTCTTCTCATTGGGTTTTCCAGTCGGTACCCTGAACATGGTTATAGATTATTTCATTTTCACTGCATGTCTTATCCACTTTAATCTACGAGACTTGACTAACCTAACAATGTCTTGTGAAGAGTACAGGGTATGTAACTAAACATCTGTTAACCTTCTCTACCCCCTAATAGCCTTATCATTTTTTAAACCAAATATATTCCTAAGCACCTTGTTTTCGAACATCCTAAATTGGTTTCCCTCATGTAAAGTAAAGAACACGTTTTACACACACATAGAGAACAACCGGTAAAATTGTAGTTTTGTAAGTTGTTTTCTAAGTTCTAATTTCTAAAGAGCAGGGGAGATAAACTACTGACCGATCAATAGGATGCATTTTCCTACTTTATTCTTTCCTAATTTCCAAATTAATATCGTTTCTGCTAGTTAAAATGGCTCCTAAATATTTAAACTCATTAAACCTGTCAAATGATATGTTGCTCGAAAAAATGATAAAAATTATTGACCCCAATCGGTGTTCTCAGTATGATTGTACAGGCCTACTTGGTATTTTAATATTTCCCTTCTAAACATATTTTCTTACTAGCCTCTAGTAAAATTTCTGCATTTTTTGCCAAACTTTACTTACTATTACCCAGCAAAGATAAATTAAATGCGTACCCTAATAGCTGTATTGTACCGTTTAGTGTCAACCCTTCCCTTGCATTACCCTAATAGCATACTCTAAGGCTAGATTAAAAAGTAATGAGGAACTCCTTGTTTCAACCTATTAAGTATTTCGAAAGTGTCTGATAAGTGACATCCAGCCTGTACCCTGCCACGCGTATCCATCGAACATATCTCAATTAGCCTGACAAGTTTTTTGAGTATCCCAAAACTAACCAAAGTATTTTTTGTTCCTTTTAACTGAATAAAATTGGTTTACTCCCCCTATTTGAAATGAGTATTATAATACCTTACCTTCCATTCTTGAGGTAATACTTCGTGGTTCCACATGGAACCTAGAAATTAATGAATTTCCATTATTAACATTTCCCCACCTCCCTTTATTAACTCTGCTGGAATTGAATCTATACCTAGAGATGTATGGCTCCTTCACTCAATAAAATTGTATCACACTATTTGAACATGAGTATAATTAAAGCTACAATTGGTCAATATTTAATTTCAAATTGGTACAGTTAACGAGTTAAAAGGCGTAATATTTACCGTTTGCTAGTTCAATTAGGGGAGTTTTTATTTATAAGCAGTTCAACAGGGATTAAATTAAATTACCTCATTTCTAATTGTGTATAAATAATTTTTTGTGTTTTTGATACATTTTTGTAGTACATTGTGTATATTTAGAAATAATTTAGTTTTTAATAAAGCTAAGTCTTTTATTTTTACATTGACCAGTTATTAATGAGTGCAAATATTGATTTGAATCTCTATATCGTGAAATGTATTGTAAATACTGTATTTCTTCTCACGTCAACTCGAACGTTCGTTTGATGTGATTCATGTGTAGCTTGGTAGAGATTTAGCCCTTCGGCTGGTTAGTGCTGCCTGTACTATCTGGTAGAAATCCCATGAGCTAGGGGAGCTCAGTAAGTGAGGTGGTTCCCCGTTTCCTTCCACACTGAATTTCTATAAGCGAGTGGAAAAGGGCCTACCAATTTTGCAAGGAGAGGTATTTTCATATACCTTCCAGGGTTCTTTCACATCCTACAATCGACACTACACCGACGGCTTCACTTGCCCTCCAAAGGAGGTTGTACTAATAATTTGTATCACTCAAGAAAACATTCATTTACCTCAGCTGTGTTTGAACCCACGAACATCGGGTTCTGAGGAGAGCCCTTTACCCCAAGACCACCGATGCCATATAGAGTATACCGAGTGAAAATATGGCTGAGTGACCTTGCTGCCCGCAGGCCTTTTTCTAATAAACAAGAGTATGTTTTCTACTCTTTTGTTGTTAATGAAGCAAATATCATTATGTTCATCTACATAAACAGTGTTTACAAAGGAGGAGAATAGGTTTGTGTCACTCTTCCTTCCCCCATATTGTACCACTGCCAAAAAGATTCGGCCTCACACCTTTGCCTTCAGCCTTAACATACATGTATAATACAACACTTAATACTGAATAAAAACCGGGTGTTATGTGGCACATATTGGGCTTACATTGAACAATATAAATATAATATTACTTACAAATAATATGCCCAAAGATAGAACATGTTTATGTTGTGATTTTATGAAAAAGTGTAAAATCCTTCAAGGTAATATTCTAAGAAGTTAACGTTAAGACAACTCATGTAGGCCATTTTTATTTTACCAATGATGGGGAGGTTGGTGCCAGAATCCTGGCCTTGTGTATTGAGGGTGCTTTTTACTGAAAGGTTTCTTAATCTCTCTTCACCCAAATGCAGGTGTATTAAGTCTAAACTCTACCTTTATCATCCCTAGCTCTGCTATACCTGGTTGGTGAAAAAATATATATATTCTTATACATTTTTACCAGATTTTCACACTGGCAAAATAGGCGATTTTCTGCAAACAAATATCATGTTTAATGACAATGAGTTGTTTTTTGTCGTAAATACTCAAATTCCGTTCTCTTAAAACAATATCCCACAACAATAAAAACAAACCTAAATCTTGTGAGGCCATTGAACCTAAGGGTTATTGTATATAGTCACTACTTTAGAAAGTGTATTTATGTAGTCCTGATTATTCATTACGCCAACCTTATCATTCTACATTTTATCACAGGCCATGTTCCATATAGGGCAGATCTATTTGCAAAAATATGAACAGGTTCTAGACAATGTGATTGTGAAAAGTAGTCTACGCCAGTTCATGTGGTATTAGAATGTGTGGAAATGATAGAATATAGAAAAATTCTGCAGGTTCCTCTGCGAGCTAGTACAATATATCACATATTGCGAGACGTGCATAGGGGGGGACTCATGGACGCATTCGTGGATGATGCATCGAAAAGAGAACGAAACAGATACGTGACAGAAATGAAGACAAGGCGACAGATTAGAGCTGACATTGAGGAAAGTGACAAAACTGAAGATGATAGCAACACTACTGAAAGTAGGGACGTGACATCAGACTCTTACGATGTACTACCAAACTGGCACAACCCGAATCAGAATACACAAAATTTAGATGTTGGCTGGAAGGGTAGAGCGTGATGGAAAACTCCTGGTTAACCGGAGCCTGGCTGAGGGAAGGTGCTTTCTGGATTCCAGCAGTGAAAACTGCTGATGAACTGGAGCCTGGCTGAGGGAAGGTGCTTTCTGAATTCCAATAGTGTAAGCTACTGATGAACCAGAGAGTGCCGGAATATCAGCTAGGAAGAAAGTCACAAAAATTAACACCTTCTTAGATGAAAAAAATCAACCCCTCATTCGACGAGTCCAGACCACATGGAAATAAGTGTGTTACTGGGCTGGAGCTGTTTGGCATCTGGTCCGTCGGATGACTGCTGTCAGTACGAAAGATGGGACCGGCAACAACACTTGAAGATCCTGCATCGACACAAGAAGAATGTTTTGTATTTAGGTTAAGTTAATTTTAATTATTACTTTTGTTACTATTAGGTTAAGTTAGTAGGTGGTGGTTTCAGTAAGAAGTAGGTGGAGAGAAATCTCCGATAGGGTGCCTCCCCAGATGGTGGATAGGGGGATGCTCGCCCCCGTTGGGCTTCCACTGATCTGGGGACTATTAGATCCAGAGGGCGGTGGGACACCCAGCGGGGCAGGGTACCGGGGGGCATTAAATACCTGGGGTGAACCAACTAGTAGAATAGAAAATTATAAACTAGGAATTTAGGACAACTAGTCTAAGTGTTACTTTCCATACTCAAATATTGTAAAATTAGACAAATAAATTGTAAGCAGAAATAGGTCCTGAATTACATACTAGGGTATAGGGCTGGTAGGTAAGGATAAATAAATAGTCTACATTCTATTGCAATATTTAATTAGACGCAGTGAGCAGTATAATCCACCGTACTTTGAATTTTTTATATTTCCGATATACTTTTTGACAGGAAGCAACTTCTTGTTAAAAGCTAACTGAACGACATCTCCGCTGCGGTTTATCAGCTATGGGTCAAATATTCGCCCTTTGGGCCACTTCTTATCAAATAAACATTAACTCATCCTCTTATCACCAACATATAATTATTGGAGTAGCCTTTTTCATTGCAAACTCACAGAAATACTATGATTTAACTAGGATGCCATATGTCGATAACTCCAAAATTATAATCTAAATGTTTCAACTACTAGAAAACAATATGTTTATTGGTTTTGCTATTTATTTCTAGAGAATAAGTTTAATAATGAATTTTTGATATCTCCCAACACGTCTTGTTTTCATAAAACAAATTGTCACCGCATCTCACTACATACTTGGGTTATACACATTCATAAAATAAATTATGAATATACCAAATAGGTAGGCTATATTTTTTAGTAAATATCTTAAAGACTTCGTTATCGATTTAAAATATTTTACCTAAGAACCAGTCAGCTTGTTTGACATTGGAACTATATAATTTGAACTCTTTTTGTTTTCTTGAAAGATGATAGAAATGTAAAATTCTTGAACGATTCATACAGTAATAAAATGTGCTAATTTTAATTATTAACTTTTAACATCCAGTTTATATATGCCAATCTGAAAAATACCATATTTCAGATGTATTACCAAACATTGGCGGCTCTTATCATAACTGCTATAATCTTCTTACCAGAGTCAACTGTTAGCTTACTACTCGTAAAGGTTATCCATCTCTTAATCATTAATACTCGTATATTTGCCTACAGATCTATGCTGGACGTATTTAATACTATTTTGATCAATTATAAAAGGTACATTAATTAAATGTGACACAATTCATAAGTCAAACGAGACTTAAAATATCAAGCCTGCATCAAAAATTTATTTTTCTTCTTGAAACGTTCATTATTGTAATGTATAAATTGTTTGTAGAGTCCTAAATAAAACTGACATTTATATAGTCTTATTACAAATATCTTTATCGTTAATATTTATGCATAAACATTAAAATTAAAGGTAGTTGATATAGGCCTAGTGTAGAAAACATAAATACATTTTTTTCGAAAACGACAATAATAAATTACCCTTAATTTTATAAGAAATGATAAAATAATCCTCATTATAAAAGTGTAGATATTAAGATGTTTTTTTTTCTGGAAAATAATATGTCTCTATCATAAAATGCTAAGATTATTAATGCCCGTTTAAAGTATATTAGTGGGTTCTTAAACAGCCACATTAGTTGCAGGATAGGACTTCAAAAACTATGATATATATTATAATTTAACTGTAACCTCTTTCTTAGTTAAAATTAAAATAATGTTCTTGTTAAATTAAAAAAAATTCTCAATGTATGTCAATTAACCTAATTTTTAAATTATTTTAAATTATAAAAATACTCTTTTCTATCTGCATGTCACTCTTATTGTATTTTATAATTGTATTTTTATAAATTATTGCCTAGAATTATTTGTACTGTTTTTGTTGTTTCACATACTATTTGTGATTTAATTAAAGTAATAATTGTAATTTCAAATTAATTATTCTCATTTTATATATTGACATTTTATTTCATATATCATATCTGCCAAATAAATTATTTGATTTTAGCTTATTTTTCCAACTCCATATACTCTGGTATTATTATTAGGTTTTTTAAATTTGTTTCATATGATTTTAGATTTTTATAATATTCTAACTCCATTTGACTTAATTTTATTTTGATATTTTATCTCTTTATTAAAACATATCTGCCAATCAAATGTTCTTTTTCTTGCTTAATTTTCTAACACCATATATTTCGAATACATTTTTGTTTTTATACTCTGTTTCGTGTTTTTTAACTGCGTCTATTATTCTAATTTCAAAATTGTTTAAACTTTACAAAATTAATTTACCTTATATAATTAGTATTTTTTCTTATAATTCCATGACCTAATAAATCACAGTTTATCTTTTCAAGTAGTAGACCTCAGTGGTCTTGGGGTAAAGTTCTTGCCTCAGGACCCGATGTTCGTGAGTTTAGACCCAGCCGGGGTCGACAGAATTTTCTTGAGCAATAAAAATCCGTAGCACAACTTCCTTTGGAGGGGAAGTAAATCCATCGGTCCCATGTCGACTGTGGCATGTAAAAGAACCCTGGAAGGTATGTGAAAATACCTTTACCAACAAAATTGGTAGTTCTTTAGGTCTCGCTCATAGAAATGCTCGTGTACTTATATAATCAGCCGGTTCAGAGAGTGCATGTTAAATACTTTAAATAAATAAAAATAAATCTTTTGGGAGCTTACATGTCGCTCTTTACTTACCAATTTTTATAATGTTTTCTCAAATGTAAATTAATCATGGTATTGACCACCAAGAAGCTTAATATTAAATTCCAGATAAAACACTCAGTTTAATGCCTGAAATATTCTTGCATTAAGGTGATAAGATTTGATGCCATTAATTGCTCTGTGATCACCAGTCTGTAGTCAGTAACCGGTTGTTAGCTCTCAAGGGTATGTATGAGATTAGGATTTCAGTTTTGGTGACTGAAAGGATGAAAGACTAATGTAGGTGATGATAGTCCAATATTTGTGTATAGAAATACAGTCAAAGATAGTCAGATGAAGTAATAACATATAGATAATTGACTTGCTAAAGATTCATTGACCAGAGGCCTGACCAGTGATGAAATGGCTGTATAATTGGACTGGTGTGTCTATAGCATTAAACAAAGGCTATCAGACTATTAGATATAAGGCTATTTATTCAAAGATTACGACGGAGACACATATTTGAGTGGTAGGCCTATATACCTTAGAACTAGTATTAATTTATCAACATATATACATACACCCATATACAAAAATACGAGTATATACGCATACATATTAAAAAAGGGACACTAGTTATACCTTCACAAACATTATTTATCTTAATATATACAAATATTAAGGCGTCATTAAAATAAATGTATATATATATGGTTAGTTGAGGCTAGTGAACTGAATTGAAAATAAGATCAAATATAGGTTCAACTATAATTTCAGAGCGATGCGTTAATACAAAATGAGTAGTGAAGTGTCAAATAAAACAGGCTGTGAAAATTTGCAATATTCACAAACAAATAACACGAATACTAATAATTACAATAGTAATACTCTCTTGCAGTCCCTAATAGCATACCCTAAGGCTAGATTAAAGAGTAATGGGGAAAGTGCTTCTCCTTTTTTAAACCCATTATTTATTTCAAAAGCGTTGCAATGAAATAGTTTTTCAATTCATGATAATTCAAATAAAATGTTCCCAACCTTAATATATTTCAAATTAATGAATAATTTGAGAACATAAAATTCAGTCCATCCACAAGTGTTAGAAAATATTCTTACACCTGGGTGATCAATTTTTTATTTATTTCTTTACAATGATTCTCTGTCGTCAGATTATATTTCCCATTGTTCACTATTGAGAACACTTGTGAAATGCAACAAAATCTAGAAAACTTTCTGTCTATCTACCTCCCTTCTGGAACCTAATAAAATAATTATGCAAACATGGCGCAACCTAAAGAAATAAATAATATTCTAGAACGATTTATTTAGAATTATATACCTGAAAAGAAGGCTCATTTACTTATTCGGTCCACAACGTTAGTGTAGGAATGGTCCGCGTAGATATTTATCTCTCTAAATTTCATTCGATCTTAAACCTTACAATAATATGGTCCACTTAAACCTGTACCCCACCACGCGTAAAAGTCAAACATACCTCAATTTAGCATGACAAGTTTTTTTTGGCTTATTAATTTTCTTTTTGTAATTTAAAATACTCTTGTATTGGAGAGTGAAATTAAATTTTATTATGGTTAATGTTATAAGGATGTCGGTGACCTGGTGGTCTAGGGGTAAGGTGTCAGACTTCTATGCTGGCGGCCGGGGTTCGATCCTCGGTCCCGGCATAGATTTATCTGATTCAATCACCCTACCATTACACATTAGCGTAAGTGCGTATAACCCGAACGGGTAGTAAGACGCGGTGCTAATAATAATAATAATATAAGGATGTCCAAAGATCATAATAATGAACATTGAAAATATGACTGAGATCGATATATATCGACAGTTAAATATTGCTATACGAATTATCTTTGGTCTGGAGATAGATAGAAAGTTATTCTGTAGTAAGATTGGATATTTAATTCATTTTGTTTGATAATAATACTTTTGCAGATCTCTAGCAATATTGATATATTATGGCAAGTATTAACTTAATATATAAAATAGTAGTGCGAGTAATCTAGACTTTCCTTTATTATTTATTCGTGGAAGATGCTTAGTCTTCTTGAAAGAGTAATGAATTAAGTCTATTTTGGTAATTACTGAAGGTAAATGCCTCAATATCTCTTGCTCTTGTTAATAATCCATTCAGATTTATTTTCTATTTATATTACTTTGAAATATCAATTACTCTCATGGTTATATTTAGCTTAACGGATCATTCTAAATTTTGTAAAGAGAGTTGTGTTCTTGGAGAAGAGGAGTTTAATTATTTTTGGACTATATAATATTCTTTTGAGAGTGGGTTATATGAGAACCTCAGATTTGTTAAATTTATTAAATTTTAAAGTAAATTTACTAATGTTAATGAAGACCGTAGGTTTGAAATGATCTTTTATATTAACTTTTTCATACACATAATTATATAACCTTTAATATATTCTTAGGATACGTCTATCGTATTTAATTTTTCTGCCATCATACATAGCTTTCATATATATATGTATATATAATATATATAAATAATATACTATATATATATTTATAAGAAATATATATATATATATATATATAAATATATTTATAAGAAATAAACATTTAAAATTGATTTCTTGTATTTTTCTTTATGTTAGGATAAAATTATCTCACGCCTTAAGAGTACCCTTATTTAAGTTATTTATTCATTCATTTATTTATTTAGGAATTTATTTATTTATGTTTGAGTTGCTATGTGGTTTATAAGATAAGGGCACAAAGGACGAACGGCTGGTAACTGTTTCCGAAACCGGACGAGTTGCGTGTGTCTGAGTAACAGTAGTCTGTTCTTACTATTGTAACTGATTTCACTCAAACGACTCACTCTGATTGTTTAATTTTCTGTTTCTATTTGAGCCTTCTGCATCTTTGGTTAGTAAAGGAGGTTTCACTCTTAACTTAGCAAACGTTTCAGATATGCTTCATATTCAGAAGTTGGTAGTGGATCCCACTGTAATCGAGTTAAATAAGTAATTTTGACTTCGCAGAAGTGTATGGAATCCATATTTACCTACGTTACAGAGGTAGGTGATTAGTAATGTATGATCACTGAGAAAATTTAACGGCATTGGCGTGGAGGAAGTATGATAAGCCTTTTAGAAAAAGACACAAACAGTACATGAACCCAAACTGTGGTAAGGCCAAATTCGAGGAAATAAATTTTTTTAACATGAGACATTCACTGCATGCCTGGACTCATTTACCAATCTTAAAATGGAACGCACACGGGCAAATATTTCTACAAAAGAGACTGGATACAAAATATGTTTAGAACTCTGAACTGTGCAGGCACGACATTTCGTGACGCAGTTAGTAAATCGTATTCTGTTCTCACTATAATGTTTTGTTAAATTTTAAAGGTGTATGACAGAGCCAAAAAGCACAATAGAGCAATCCTCAGTGGAAATATTTTGTATAGAGGGTGGGAGGTTGATTTAAAACAGGCCTGGCCAACCCGTGGCCTGCTACATCATTTTTTACGCCCCCCCCCCTCCCCCAGATTATTTTATACTATTGACGACATCAGTAAGAATTTTTTCGGAACTGCACTAGGCAAGATAAATAACGAGAAATATAATTGTATACATTCTGTACTTCCCAGAAAATCCACCTTATCTTTTCTTCTTCGAGCCACTTTGAGTCCAGGAAACCCGTAAAGGGAGTCATAAAGGTAAAGAAGGGGTAGCTCTTTTGATATCAATAGTCCCCTACTCATTGTAACCGTCACATAAACGAGGCTTTCTTGTTTCTGTGTATTTTCCTCCCTTACACCTTTTTCGTATCTTCTCGCACCAGTTGGATAAGTTTCTCAGTCATTATGTACTGTACAAATAGAGAGAAGACAAAGTCTCGAACAATAAAACGTTGTTTATGTTTGTCTTTTCTAAAGTATAAGTTAAACAAGTTTAAAGTAGATTCAATTTGTTCTCATTAAGTGTATATTGTATTATAATATTATTGGTAAATTTATCTTTTACACTTCACAATGAATTTTTAAAAAAAGTTACAGAAGAAAACTGGAAATTCTGTACCATTGGGAAGATGATTACTTCTTCATAGTACAGCACTCCAAATTAACATGTTTGATTTGCAGAGAGACAGTTGCTTTATTCAAAGAATAACTTAAAATTTTAAAAGACATTATGAAACAAAACATAGTGAGTTTGTGAAATTTAATAAAGACATTGAAAAACATAAGTTGGCTGCGCTTGAATCTGAATTAAGGGCTCAGCAAACAATATTTAGTTCATCGTTTCAACAATCATATAACATTGTCAATGCAAGCTATTACCTACATTCGATCGCATGCACTTCGGCATCGTAAGTTTAAGGAACTTTTGAATGAATTATGTTCCGAGTACGGTGACATAATGCTACCAAATGTAAGATGGCTAGCCGAGAAAAATGTTTAAGACGATTTTATGAGCTATGGGAAGAAATTGAAATCCTTATGAACGACGAGAAAGTACCAATTTCTGAATTAATTGATTAAAAGTGGTTGTTGGTCCTATGATTTTTGGTAGACATAACAGACAGGGGCAAAATAATCACATCAAAGCATTCCGAATGAAATTAATGTTGTTCGAGTGCCAACTGAGATTATTCATTGTTAAATGACTTAAAAACCGATCATCCTAGGGATTTCTGAAGTACGCCGGTGAAATAAAAAATAAACTTAAAGCAGCATTTGAGAGTCATTTCGCAGAACTCTCAAAATATGATTAAGTGTTCTAGATATTTTGTTCTCCATTTCAAGTTGACGTTTCTACTATCTTGTAAACTCTGCAGATGGAAGTAAAATTGATCTACATTGCAACACAAAATTAAAACACATTCACGCCACGACATAAAAAATAAACTTTTACAACACATATGTGACAGTGTAAAAGTATCCCAAATTGAGACTTTTTCACAAAAAATTGTGAGCGCCTTTTGATCCACATACGTTTGTGAAACATTTTTTTCAAAATTTAAATTTAATAAAAGTGAATCTCAAGATTCAATGAAATATGAAATCCTGGAAACTCAATTAAGGTGTGCAACTACCAATATTGAAGTAGATTTTAGAAAAATCATTAATCGCAAAGGAAAGTAAATTTCTCATTTAGGTATGCATTTAATATCATGTTTATTACATTTTATTTTCTATTTTTAAAATATTTTTATTTTATTTTATGTTTGGACCGTGGAAAATTTTAGTTCGTCAAAGTGGCTCACGAAATTATTTTTATTGGCCAGGCCTGTTTTAAAACCATATCCAACCAAACATTAAACCTCACTAGCTAATAATTCATATTTAAATTTATTTTTACTTATATATATTTATTCCTTAATTTACAAATAAAAACATCTTTTAAGCTTTTATAATATTTGAGTTTGAATAAATCCGTGTCCCTTTTAGATTAATAAATGTAAATAAGATAGTTTTAGAAAATAAAAACTAGGATACTTACACATAGCAATAAATTGTAAAGGTGTGCTTTAAGCCAACTCATTTTTAAAAAGGAAATGCCTTACTACTCAGTAGGTAGGTACCATGATTGATACCATTCCACTTGCATCTAAAAGTAGTGAGTGTAGTGTATACTGTCATGTTGGGGAATGTAGATTAAGCCTGTATCACACGACACTTGCTTATACTAGAAATCAAGTGTGCTAGCTAGCACCTAGATATCTGTATACTAGCTAGTACAATGGAAATGGGACTATAGTATTCACACGCTGCTAGTTTGGTACTAGGTCCTAGTGCAAATATTTATCGAACGTCAGAGATTAATTTTGAGTGCAGCAGCTGCATTAATTACTAATAAAGATATCGAAAATTATGAGAGGGAGCGTAGGAAAAAGAATATAGACACGGGAATGGTTGGGAAAGACGAAATAATGGTCGCAGGATGCTAAATATAATACATTCGGAGGTTAGGTAATATACATTCGGGGTGATACAAACGTTTAGTATCTCCCTAAATTTGTATTCATTTATTTACATTGTGGTCAGAGGTCCCTAAGCCCATGGGTGTCCAAATACAGTATCCTTGATACACAAATGTTCTTTTTTAGGCCTACGCACACTTTATATTCTAAAAAAAAAACACGCCCAAGGTTGGCATGCTATCAAGCTTATTTGGATTAAAATTGGATCTGGAACACAGTTTGTCATTTTTAGATGACATGTTTTAAATTAAATTTATATATATTAAATATATTGTCATACTGTGGCAATTTGCTATTATATAAACAAGGTTGTTTATAATCATTTTCTGCCACCAACAAAATCACATCCAATGACCATGTTGGCGTCATTTATACCATTTATCTACACAACAGTCTCAGCGCGCATGATTGGTTGAATTACACAGACTAGTGTCGAAACTAGTACGAAAATAGCACGTGTTCTATCCTCACAACTAGTATGGTAGCCAGTACCAAGTGGCAGAACCAGTATACTTTTTCTGATTCACATGACGCTAGATGATGACGTGCTAGCTAGCACACTGGATTTCAAGTACGAGCTAGTGTCGTGTGATACGGACTTTAGCCCAAGAAGATGATGCTGCCGAAAAGAGGTCTAGAATAAAATGTTGGTAATACCCTCACCCCCATCTAATCTGCTGCGGAGTAGACTGCAGCTTGGTCTGCATTCTGTTTTCTGAGTCAAAGCGTGTGTATACTAAAACCTGTGGATGACACCCACGGTGCGAACAGATACTGTATATGACTCACATCTCAACAGACACGCCGATCATTAACCCACTACCTCTTCCACTATTATTGCCCTGTCTTTGGGACCGAGTGGTTAGCGAGGATGACCGCGGCTCATACGGTGCCTGTCTATTGTGAACTATTAAAAAAAACCTCCACATTCGACTTTGCGTATATGTAATAATTACGCTAATGTGTATAGGATGAGAAAGTTTGAATTTAAAGGAAGTGTATCCACATTAACTTGGAAGGAGAGTGGAAAACCATTTAGGTAAAGCCACCCTCAGTACACCCGACTTGGATTCCAGCCCGGATCAGCAGTCTATTTCTAGAGTGAACATTAGACCATTCGTTCAATGAAGCGTATTTTTCTGAAATTCAACGGGCACATCCTGAGTCTACTCATAATATCATGTCACAACATAGAAACTTACTTAATTTTAGATTCAACACAAAAGTCTATCTTTCGGTCATTAATTCATAACTGTTTGAAGGGAAGCCCAGACTTCTACGAAAAATACATGTTTGTACATGCTAAGAATTGAGCCTGGGACCCCTAGCTTTAGTTCAGTTAGCCAGCACGCTATTGGTTCCGCTAAGGTGTCGAATTGTATCCTTCCACCCACAATACAAATTGTAAATTGGAGCTGACAGTTTATTGCGACAGTATTTGTTTACAACGCGTCTTACTACCTGTCCGAGATATCCACATCAAATTACGCAAACGGAGTAGTACTGGTGAAGTTAGAGTAAATGCACTCTTATTGGTGAGTAGAGAAAGTGTGAAACATATTAGGAAAAAGCACCCTCAAAATATCCGACAGGATTCGAACCCTGACCTTCCCATCACTGGAAAACCAGATTAGGTGAGTCTGACAGCTTGTGAGCCCACCAGTGCGGATGGATGATTGTTAACTCTACTCTCCTAAGTTGGCTAGTAAGTTTTGTGATGATTTTCAAATAAAGAGATTCAACTTTAAAAACGTCCTTTACCCGCTACGGATGCCGCTTGTTCTAGCACGCTACCCTCGTGTTGGACTAAACTGCTGAAGGCTGCTGCTGGTCGGTTGTATTGAGGGTGGTTTTCCTAAATGGTTTTCCACTCTGTTTCCACGCAAATGCGGGTGCATTTGCTCTAAATTAAGCCTTCCTAATCCCGAACCTATTATTGTAATTATTACATAGGCGTATAACACGAACGGATAGTAAGACGTGGTGCTAAAAAAAGTACTTCAATAGTTCAGTTGTGAAGATAGCTGAATGATAAGCAGAGGGCAAACGTTTCAATTCAAATTCAAACCCAAAATGATTCAGTCACGTGTAAATACTTGAAGTTTTCCTTCTAACGGGAAGCTGAGAAGAAGCCTTGCAGGCGTCCAGAAATCACGGATTATTTAAGAGGTGGCTAGTTATTTAAAAATACGATTTAAGCCAAAATGTGGTTATACAGTATCGACATGTCCATAAAAAATTAAAAATATCCTATAATTTAAGTTATAGAACTAAAAAAAATCTTGAAATTGTTAAATTTACTCTAAACAATGTTTCACGTGAGATTTCTCAGTTTTAAGATTAAAGTAAATGTTTAGAAACATAGAACTAGCATTTCTCAAACAAATAAAGTCAATTTTTAATGATGTTCCATCATAGCATCTTAAAATACTTGAGGAGTGTTTTAGTAAATTCGAAACTCTAGAAATGCCATTTTCTTTGGAAATATCAAAGTGGGTGATATTTCCCTTCAAATAGGTGGCACTTTTAAATGTACTGTACTGTTCAGTATTTTGAGTCAGTTTGTAAGGATTGTGTGGTTTTATTTGCATTGCCTTAGCGTTAGTGCACACTATCATGGTTTTAAATTAGCTAGTCCATAGTAACAGAACAATAAAGCTAAAGAGAGCATATAAAACCACATTACCTGAAGATTTACTTTGGTAGGACAATCCTAAGCTATCATATTGGCTTTTTGCGCACACGCCCCACTGTAGGGTTAAATCAAAATAAACAAAGAATAATTATTAACCAATCTCGTGCTAAATTCTCACGCAAAAGTTTTAAATAAACTCAAAAGAATGAAGTTGTTTCCGAGAGTTATTGACATGGTCTTAATACGTCTTGCAACTTATTTTTCTAACTCGTGTTTTTTTAAACGACGTAGAACTCTTGTGGATTTAGAATGACTTGTTCTATATCCATAAAACCCACATCAGTGGGCACGCAGATTAAATGTTAAGCTCATCCAGTCTGTTTTCCTGGTGATGGGAAGGTCAGGGAATCATTCCCAGGAGTGGTTACTGAGTTTTTCCCTAAATTGTTTTCTACTCTCCTTACACGCAATTGTGAGCTCGTTTCCTCTTAATTTAACGTTCCTAATTCCGACCCCCATTAGTGTAAATAAATGCGTAAAGCCCGGAAAAAGATTTAAATAACATGTCACCCAATTTAGAATTCCATCGAGGCCGTAAACAAAAGTTTAATTTTTGCTCTATATTTGCAGTGATTTATGGTGAAATACAACAGGAGTGGTTAAAAATATTTTTTAACATCAAATATTTATTGAAGCAATTCCAAGTTTTTTCCAGAATAATCACAGTGTTGAAGGTGTCATTCATGTTATAAGATGATAGTAAGCAAATAAGCTAGTCATTGAGTTCTTCCTCTTCAACCACCCAAGGGTTGATTTTATGTGATCCAGCTGGTGTTGGTCATGCATTCAGCCCTTTGGTTGGTTAGTGCTGCCTCCACCATCCGGTAGAAATCCCATGAACTAGGAGAGTTCAGGAGTGTGGTGGTTCATTGTTACCTTACACATTGAATATCTATGAGCGCGAGCAAAAGGGCCTACCAATTTTGCTGGGAAAAGTATTTTCACATATTTTCCAGGGTTCTTTCACATACCACAATTGACTTTATACCAATGTATTTACTTCCCCTCTGAAGAAAGTTGTGATTCAGATTTTTATCGCTCAAGAAAAATCCGTAGATGTCAGCTGGGTTTGAACCCACGTTCATCGGGTCCTGAGGGAAGTACTTTACAGCTCAAAACAACTCCCTTTGATATGGCCCTAGAGTTAATTATATGGCATATGTTTCTGAAAAAAACCAAATGTATGTATGTGTAAATTAAAGGCAGACATAGTTTATTTGTAAGTGCATGCATGTATTTAAATTATACCCGCTATAATATTACTTATAGTATTATTTGTATTTCTATGTTCATTTTAAATTCTTTATTTTTCCATTCGATACATTGTCTCTTGGCAACAAAATGTTTTGCGCATCAGTTCCGTTGGTTCCTTTACAAACTAATTTTTCTAGATTTCAGTGTGTATGCGAACGACATTTCAAAGTTCCTGGTCACCAATTGAGCTTGCAGACTATGTGATGGACCCTGCTTGATCACCGGTGGTTCATGGGAGGCTCTCATCCCAAGATGGTGATTGGACATATCTCTATAACCCTTGAATGTGTGAAATGGTTTGATTTAATTTGTGGATTAGTAATCCTTTTCTTTTCTTTCAGGAATATTTTGAGAATTGCAACAATTCGTCGCTTTAAGTTTGGTTTAAATCATTGTATGGCCTATAGTGCCGGTATATAATTTTTCCTAGTGCTTCCCTTGTGGAAACTTCAGAACATCATTAAGCACACAAACTAAATGTCAAGCTTGTTTAAACTGGTTTTACAGAGACGAGGAGGTCCTGGTTTGAATCTCAAACGAATATGTTGAGGATGGTTCTTCTTCCTAAATGGCTTCAAGAGACACACACAGCAACTGGGCGAGAGACTCAAATTTAAAATCAACATTATTCCATTTTTTTAAAATACTACAATTGGAGTGCTGTTTCAGAAAACTGTTCGGGTGAAAAGGTATTAATAGATGGAGGGGGTGAAATAATAATAGCTTACATATCTTTATAAGTTTAGTTTTAATTAATAAATTTAGTTTTTTTTAAATATTACCCATGTTCAAATTATTGTTTAAGAAATTTATTTTTAAATTTGTTTAGGTCCAAACTATTCAGGAAATAGCCGATACAATCTTTTGAAAAACAGAGATGACAAATTAAAAGACACAATAAATAGATAGAATTAAAAAAGTTGGTGATTATAAGCAATTGTGATAAAAAGCAGGAAAGTAAGTTTATATATATATAAACTTAGATCCTCTAGAATAATAAAAATCGTTGGTAGTAAGTTTTTCTTAGAAAAATTGAGGAAATCTATACATCTCTAGTAAAAGAGCAAGTGCCCAAATTATCTAAGGGAAATAAGTGAGAATAGTACGTTAAGAACACGCATCGGACACAAAGTGGTCAAAGGCGTTAAGTCGCAATAAATATGATGGATAATGACAAGGAAATCAGTCTTCTTTGCCCAGTCGGGTTTACTGAGGGTGGTTTTTCATAAATGTTTTCCACTCCTTTTATTCGCCACTTTCTTTAAATTAGGCCTTCCTCATCTCTAAGCACATTAACGCAATTAGTACATATATTCTTATAACCCGAACGAGTAGTAAAACGTGGAGATATAAAGAAATAAGTCAAATTCATACAAATACTAAGAAGTGACCAGCGCCTGGCGAATAAACTGAAGGGGTTAAATTAATAACCATTGCCTTGCCACAAGGATTGCTATGTTTTCCAAACATAGTTGCTGTATCTCTGGAGGTTACTAAACATCTCAATCAACAGGCAGCCTTGAAGGAGAGTCATGCAATTCTAGTAGTGCTTTCTAACGGTTGTATAGGGAACTAATCTTTACATTTCAGAAAATATTATTTTGTCCATTTATAGCGTCTTTTTGAGTACATACATTCAACGGTTATTATATTTAATCAAATAAATTCTAAATACTCAATGCCAGTCCCTTTAACACACAAAAAAAAAAAGCAATGAAAGGATTCAACAATTTCAATGATGTCAAAAATCAAATTTTAAATTCTTGCAACTTGTTAAAATAGATTACAAATTTATTATATAAATTAAATAAATATTATTGAATAAATAATAAATATTATATAAATAAATAATAAATATTATATAAATAAATAATAAATAAATATTATATAAATTAAATAAATCAATAATACCAAAATCTTATAGAAAAAGGTGTTGAAATTATTGTTCTGTTCTTAAGTTTGATAAGGAAACTTTATGCATAATCATAAATTTAGCAAAGAAATAAAAGCGTGTCTTTGATATAACTATTGTATAACCAATTCCGTGCAGTATTAGGCCTAGTATTGTGTTTTAAAAACAACTTGTTGGCTAGTTTCTTCCTTAATTATCTAACTTATTTAAACAGTATGGGGAGAAGATAAGTTCTAAGTTCGTCATTTCAGCACTGGTGATAAATCATCTCTCTAATTGCTATCATAAAATTGGAGTGCTATCTATCATCACTGTTCCTTTCAGATACTTAGTAAACTGATCATATGAGGCATGGTCGTGAGTTTATCCTCAGATTAAGTTAGATTAGACTACTTATAACCTGAACACTTTCCAACCATTAAGTGAATAATAATAATAATAATAATAATAAAAGATTACCAACCCTTTAGCTGAAGGATGCGAGTTTTAGTCTTTGTGCAGCCAAATAGATTTGAACCCTGATCTAACTGTTCAATCAAGCGTGCTAGCCGTTCAACTAACCCTGTTGGTGAGAAATACAACAAGTCCAGTTCCTATACTACAGTTCCTGTTTGTTAATCTTTTTCTTGCGGATTTTTTATAATGAAGATAAAAAATTTACCATTATGGCTGAAACTGTAGAATCTTTTAGAAGGCGTGGAAAGGTTCTTGCGATGATCATCACTAACTTCATCATCATCATCATCATCATCATCATCATCATCATCAACATCATAATCTTGTTGTTGAACGCGGAGACGAGTTTCCGCGACTCTGCCAAGGTAGACTTTGTACATCTTCTCATATTCGTCTTGGCTAACGTTCATCTGTACAAAATAGAATGCAATATCCACTTAGTCGGATATCAGTTTATAAAAACATTGAAATATTTTATGTATCTGGAAATGTAAATGTACATTTTATAATCAATTAGGGTGAGTCACTTATAAAATATTGAGCTTAGTGGTGGATCAAAGCCAATTGGTTCCAAACACATGTATAATCATTTTTATCTCCGCCATTTCTTACTACACGTCTGGGAATTTCAATTACGTTAACGGGATAGGGATGGAGATCGTAAAACTTGCAGGAATTATAATCTTTTTTTTTGGAGGAAAAACGTCAAGAATACACTTGAATGGCATTGATACCTCGACCACCACGTGACCGCTAAACCACACTAGAATATGGCATATATGTCTGCCGATACGGGTACCATTATTAATAAAAGTTTGGTGAAATACCTGTTGGTTTTAACTCCTGGCTAGCTTTGGATACAATTTTCACTATTATAATTTTTTTTATCTCGTTTCAAAGATAAGTTTTGCTGTAAGATTTTAATTTTCATTTATCTGAGGTATTTAACGTGCACGTTCTAAACCAACTGATTATATATCCTCACACTACTCATAAACTAACTTAACTCTAGAACAGTCAGAACAAACCGCCCCCAACCCTTTATTTATCACTCTAAAAGAGGCAAACCACATGCTACCAATGATATATATTTTGGCCATACCAGGAGTTGAACCTGGGACCTTTGGTTCAGCAGACATACATTTTACTGACTGAGATAAGGTGTCGATTCTTTAAACTGTAAGACTTTTGTTTAAATGTGTACCAAGTTTTATGAATTTAGCATTATGCTTTGTACTACTTTATAAACTCTCAACAAGCCCAAACTCATCAATGATTTAGGCCCTAACTATGAACCTATGACTAGACCAAGGTCGTAGCCAGCCAATAAGTTCAGGGGGTGGGGGGTTTGGAGGGCACAGCCTCCAATTGCTGGAAGCTAGAAAACATTCTAAATGATAAACAGTTCTAGACGCTCTCTGAAGTAATTTTTCTTTCATGGTA
This sequence comes from Timema monikensis, assembly GCA_902151445.1. Classification (NCBI taxonomy): domain Eukaryota; kingdom Metazoa; phylum Arthropoda; class Insecta; order Phasmatodea; family Timematidae; genus Timema; species Timema monikensis. Next base: position 275 of record CABFVZ010005299.1, on the reverse strand, counting down.
AAATAACCCCTAGCTGCCGAAGGCTTGGAAAATTTCTAAATATTAAACACTTTTTGAAGCTTTGTGAAGTGTTTTTTTTTATGGTAAGATAACCCCCAAAAGGCCGAAGGCTAGGAAAATTTATAAATATTTTACACGTCTAGAAGCTCTCTGAAGTGCTTTTTATGGTAACACAGCCCCCTAATTTGTACTTGTATCTTATTATTGATATTGTTTGAACCATAAATAAAGCCAAATATACATTTTGTTCATAAAATTTCGCAAGGGATTTAAAC
>CABFVZ010005298.1:0-33493 GCA_902151445.1 Timema monikensis | reverse complement strand
GTAGAATACTGTTCACAAGTTGCATGAGATGAGAATAGGATAGAAAAACTATTTTGGAAAAGGAGGAAAGTTGTATTGAGTGGTATAGGGCTAGTTTCTGATATTGATTGAATAGGGTTATAGTGAGTTCTCTGGAATGCATTGTGTTAAGGAGAGTGAAATGTTGTCCCATTAAAGATTTAAATGCTTTTAGATCAATAAAAAAAATGTTTTAAACAAAAATAGGAAGTAATACACATTAAAACTACTTACTTACTCTGTGACATTAGGAACTTGAAAGTAATATCGCATTTACAAACATATGCCACCTATCTCTATCTTGAGCTAGTTATATCCATTCCCCCTCATTACACCCTATCTCTATCTTGAGCTAGTTATATCCATTCCCCCTCATTACACCCTATCTCTATCTTGAGCTAGTTCTGGTCCACTTTATTATACACTATCTCTTTCAGGTTCATTCTAATGTTATCTTCCCATCTGCATCTTGGTCTTCCCATTTGGTTTGTCAGTACCGTAAACACTGTTCTTGATTCTCCCATTTGCGATGCTTGTCCTGCTCACCATAATCTACGAAACTATACGATTCTAACAATGTCTTCTGATGAGTACAGGGTATGTAACCTCCACTCTTTATTAGGCTCATCCCTTTTAGACCAAAAAATATGTTCCTGAGCACCTTATTTTCAAACACCCAAATTTTGTTTGTCGTGTGAGGTAAGGGACGACGTTTAACACTCATAAAGAACAACCGGTAACATTATTGTTTTGTCTATTCTGAGTTTTACATTACTTGAAACCAGGTGAGATGTCAACAACTTATTGACAGAGTAATAACAAGCATTTCCTGAATGTATTATTTTCCTAGTTTTCAATGTATCATTACTGCTAGTTAAAATTATCCCAAAATATCGAATCAAAGTCTGATTTGATAAGAAACGAGGCACGTCCAGAAAGTAAGAGTACTGGTTGCCCTCTGCTGCTGTGAGAAATTTTTTTCCAAGGTTGGCAACACTGAGTGGTAGTGGGGTTTTTCCTGAACACAACAAGCACAGGCGGACCTCGTTAGTATGAAAACTCACCTTGTAGTGTCTGTTTGTGTGAAGTATGTCGATAAGAAATCCCGCCAAGTGCGAGGTGCGTGTTGTCATCAGGTTCCTTCTCGCCGAGGGAAAAACACCGACTGAAATGTTTTCACAGATAAAAACTGTTTATGGCGAAGGTGTTATGAAACGAACAAACGTGTTTAAGTGGTGTCGTGAGTTTAATGAAGGCAGAATAAATGTTCATGATGATCAGAGGTGTGGAAGACCTTCCATTTTGACCGATGAGTTGGTGCAAAAAATTGAGAAAACTGTTCGCGAAGATCGCCGATTGACAGTGGATAAAATTTCTATGATGTTTCCACAACTCTCCAAACCTCTCTTACACGAAACAAATACAGAAACGCTGGGATTCCGAAAATTGTGCGCAAGATGGGTTCCAAAACAACTCACAGAGCAGCACAAAGTGAATCGGGTCACTAGCGCTCGTGAGTTCCTTGAGTGATTTGAATTGGAAGGTGAGGATTTTCTGAGCTCGATTGTGACTTCTGGAGATGAAACCTGGGTAGCTCATTACACTCCTGAGACAAAAAGACAGTCATCACAGTAGTGCCACACCAGTTCCCCATCTTCCAAAAAATTCAAAACTTCAATTTCGGGCAAATAAACATCATGGCCACTATGTTTTGAGACCAAAAAGGGATCATTTTGATTAAATTTCTGCCTCAGAGGGAGACGATTAATGCAGCACGATACTATGAGACCCTAAAAGATCTCAAGAGAGCAATTCAAAACAAACAAAGGGGAATGTCGACGAAGGGAGTGTGCTTGTTGCACGATAACGCCACCAAGGCACTTTTGGACTCATTCGGTTGGGGCATTTTGGACAGTCCTGACTTAGTGCCTTCACCTCCCTAAAGACTCACATGTTCAACTGACGAGGAGGTGAAACAAGAGGAAGGAGGAGATGGCAGGAGAATTCTTTGAGGAGGGCATCACGGCTCTCAACCTCAATACAATTTTTTTTAATAGAAAAATCGAGTATTCTTACTTTCTGGATGTGCCTCGTATAATCCCTACCTTCTTGATATCATTGGCTTGGTGATCAACTGCTAAACTTTCTTCTGCAACATGTTCTGGTAACTTAAATTACCATCTTCAGGAATAACTAAATAACATAAATAATATAAAAAAACACAATTGTAAATGATGATAGAACACACAGATAGGAACATATAAAAGTTAAAACATAAATCTCCCTTTCCTGATGTTACACCTTTTACAGGTTCCTATCTATGTGTCCTATCATTCTTGACAATTTTCTATTTTCTCCCTTTTGTGTGTTTCCCACTCCTCCCTGATGAGTTCCTAGTTCGGGGGATTGGGTGTTGACGATTGATTTTCTTAAAGAGACAACCATTACCTATTTGTCCAATGGCAGTAATGTAAAATGTGAACTGTTACATTGTAACAGACATATTGTGTTTGTTTCCTTTTATATATTTCCATCCACCTCTCCTGTACCTTCTTACAAACATAATACAATTACCTCAAAAAGCCAAAAGAGGTTTTCCTTACAGAGATATAGAGATAATATAAAGTAAGATATTATAAAGTTGTATAAAGTAATGATAAAGAATTTGAAAAATATGAAATAAAATCAAATGTAGCTAAAAATATTAGTTTATAAAATTATGAACACACAAACTTATATTTTTAAACAAATGATGGATATTCTTTTGAGACTTAATATTCATTCATAATTTATTGTGTATCACTTCCTATTTTAATTCATGATTATTGTTTCTTATATAAAATAATTTAAATCTATTATGTCAATGTTTTAATTCCCATTATCAGTTAAGTTATTTTTAAATTTCATTACATATTTTCTTTTGAAAGTTTATGTATATTTTTGTTTACCTAATTCAATACTATTATCTTTTACTTCCAATAAAGTCTCAATATCATAGTTTAGTCTTATTTCTTATCATAAAACAGTAAGACATTGTTTTTGAATATTATAGGCTGCTGTACTCTACTCACTTTCAAAAACTAGAGTTTTTGACAGTATTCACTTCAAATAATAAACCTATCTCATACAAAATTTAAATTTGTTCTGATGCAAATCCCTCTTTATTGCCAACATTTTAATTGTTTGAAACAATACTTTGCAAAAAGCTCAATATTCCCTCAGTTCTCTCTCTGCTGCATTGCATTGTCCAACTCATCACCTAGACATGCCACTTGCACTATCAGGAAATCTTGGCAAACTCAACTTTTTCATGTTCTTTTTGCTCACCTACCTAACTCGTTCATCAACAACTTTACTGGGGTTTCTTTTTCATTTTTGTAATTATTTCAAGTTTTTGTTTTATTATAAGAATAACTCTTTTACGTTTATACATTGTCCCTAAGAAAAAAAGTCCATAGTGTAAGCTCACAAGCGAGCTATATAAACCGAGCGGCCATCACCGTTAGCGATGACAGTGCCAACATTTGCAAATAGAGAGTGTTTTGTGGTCAGCACGACGAGCCCTCCAGCCTTCTATCTCAGTTTTCTAAACTGGAGCTACTGCTCCTCACTTGTCCTCATGAGGCTGAGTTTTACCCTGTTACAGGCCCACAGCTTCACAGATACATTTTACAAGCACTGGGGATTGAACCCGGAATATCTGAAGCTGTATGATGGAAAAGAGTTCACATGCTATGCGATACGAAAAGACAAACTGACAAACTATTGGGAAAATTACACCACGACTCAAATACTCACTAAGAATATTATAAACAGTATTAAAAAGTAGACATGAAACTACCACACACAGCTATCCGCACACAGTGATGCGCTCGCCTTAATAAGTGCAATCAAATAACATTGGTTAGTTATTTGTTGTTTTAAGTGGATGTCGCCACTTCTGTTTGATGATATGTTCAGAATTTGGTCTGTAATTATCTACAGTTAAATGCAAAATTGTATTAAAATTTTCATGTACACGTTCATTTTTACTGGCTCATGCAGGTTACCGGACTGTTATATCATAGCTATTGGGCCTTTGTTTGAAATGTTATCAAATAGTTCAAAATTACCACCCCAATTAATCCACAACCCAGTAAATACAACCTTGAATAATTTACAGTACACTGCATGAATACAATGTTTAAAATTAAATATAGCTTACTATTTCAAAACATTACTAAACAGACATGGTCCCACACTATGGAATTCGAAGAATGCAGATTTTTCTACATATAAAAATCAATGATAATGCGCATAGCAGAACAGAATGACTAAAACGAGTGGTGGAGCGTGAGCTGTCTTTTTGGTGAGCCATGTCAAAACTTACCGGTAATGACTTTTTCTCACCACGTGTTAACATATGAAATTAAATTCATTTAAGTTTTGTTAATTTTTAAGAATCATTAGAACTACAAAATCACTAAACAAATATACAAACAGAAGGACTAAAAGAATACAGATTTTGAACTAAACTTACCAAGTGACGACATTACTTGTACAAAAGTTGGGCGGGTCTGTCTCTTAATGAAAGTTCATGAGTACCGCAGTATTTTAAGCATTCTATAAATCTGCCAAACATATGTATATTTTTCGACACCTGTTAATTGTGTTTTAATTCTGAAATTTTGACCTTGGAATCTATATGTGATGCAATATTTAGTGTTCCAAATGTTTTAAACTTATTTGCATTTTCCAAATGAACTGCACATTCTTCGTGTTTCTTTAATTCTTTCACTTAAATGTTTAAGATCCTTACAGCCTACTGTTGTCTACAACCCCTCATCACTAAATAATAAACAATTGAAACAAAATAAGCTGTGTTTTTCTTCATTCACAGTTAACCACATTTTTTTTAGATACCAAGCATTAAAAGCGTTATTTTTTCTTGCCATCCACCCATATAAATGTAAAGTCACTAGGCTGATGTGCTCCTAACCGTTTTAATTTCAAGTTTTTCTTGAAGTTTTAGTGAATAAACAGAGTTTTTAGTAAAGATTCCACTTTATTAATTTTGAGTAATCACTTTCACTTGTTACCTTACTTCTTGAGTCATAACTTATACTATAACACAGACACATAAATGCAAAAACAAAATATATACCACCTTTATTGTATAGTGGTCCCTTTGAGACTGGCCCTCTTCACTTCTGTTAAAGCTCGCACTGGAATGGTAGGGGGATTGACCTTGAGAGACATCTCACACTGGTTGTGGTTTTTCTGATAGAGCCTATCAGAGCTGGTCCCCTAATTTTGATACTTGTTAAAATACTCTTTAGCAAGCAAAATTGCAACTCATGAATTTGCAAATTGCAGGCTGTACCAAAACAGAGCTAATTTTGAAAGGTTTCTACTTTTGTGCGAGTCATTGCGCTTGTGAATGAATTTTTAATCTGACAACATTTAAAATCATGACTTGCCAAAGGATTGAGGCGAGACGGGGATGCCACACAAGATTCAACAAGATACAGGACCGAAAGTAAACATTATTATTGTAGTGAGTGCACAATGTCAGGTTACATAAGTATTTATTCAATATCCACTTTAGCTCACTTGGTAGCGTGCTTGTCTGAAACTCACAAGTTCACGAGATCGATCCCACTTCGATTTTGATATTTTAATTTTTTGTTGGAATAAAAAATTACCTGTTAATAATTTTTTTTTAATTTCACAATATTTTTTTAAATCGTAATTATATTAATAGAATACAATGTGGGATAGAAAATATGTTTTAATTGGTACTGAGTCTAAGATCAATTGATAATAATATATGAATGCTGTCTTTAATATCTAAGAAGCCATCAATATTGATATTATTATTCAAATCAATATATAACAAATTAATAATATAATTATCGTAAATTATAATAATAAAATTTGATGTAATGAATAGTTACAATGTGGGATAGAACATATGTTTTAAATGGTACTGAGTCTAAGATCAATTGAGAATTAAGATATGAATGCTATCTTTAATATCTAAGAAGCTATCGATATTGACATTATTACTCAAAATCACAATATAAAAAAATTAATAAATATAATTATTATATTAAAAGTGATGTAAAAGCAATGATTTGAAAGTAGGATAGATAAATGATGTAATAGATATTAATCTTAGATTTCAAGTATAGCGTTAAACTACTGTCCTTCACAAATTCTAAAAAGATCTTAACATATTAAATATGTGAGTCAATTCACATATAATATAAAAAATAAACATGTTAAAATACATGTAATGATAACACATGAGTCAAATAAAGTTAAATACACATTATGATGAAAAAATGACAAGTTATAAAGTTAAGGTAGACAGTTGTCAAATGAGAAAGAATAAAAATTAAATTAAAGTGAATTGAATATTTAATCCTATTCTTATCTTGATATTGTAATTTCCTTGTTCCTTGTGATGCTGAATGTGAATCAATCACTAATCATCTACATGTTTTGACGCGATGACGCCGTCATACTCATAACATAAATATGTCCCAGTGGTATTTACTATGTGAATAATAATAATTAGCTTGCTTAGCCTTATTTTTAATTGTGTACATTTTTATGCGATAAAACCCATTGGTTTAATTTTTAAATAATTACCTACATTCAAAATTAATGTACTGTTTTTAATTTATTACCTTTTTATATTATATTTAAAGAAGAATATCATGGTAGTCTATGTAGGCTCGAATACGTTTTATATATATATAAATATATATATATATATATAAATATTTTAAACATGCTTATTAATACAATAATTTAAAATTAATTTTTTTTCAATCTGTTAAATATTAAAAAAAAACACATCGGAAATGCCAGGATTTGAACATGAAAATCCTAGATTATGAGGATTTCACACTATCATCTCAGCCAATTTGATTGTTACACAAATTTGAAATAATTAAGATATACTATTATGATTTCCCCCAAACAAATATTTTTATTAAAAGTTTGAATAAAATGTACAAAGCAATCATATTTTTTACCAATTTGTACAATGGTAGGTTTATTTCAACAAAATTACTCTCAGAAGGTTGCAACCAAAGAGGGGGATGGCATTTATTTTGTTTTATTATGCTCTACTCGACAGATATGCCCTGTCTCGCATGGTGTGAGGCTGGTGAGTAGAATCTGGTTGCTATTTGGTCATGTGACATTAGTTTTTGCAGCACAGACGTTTCAAAATTAGGGGTACTGGTCATGCTCAGCTTCTAGATTCAGTCACTAGAGTGCTGGTACAGTCATCACATGACATTTAGAGTGAGGAATGAATAATCTTGATTGGAATAATTTATAACAAATCCAATAACTCAGTGCATCTAGAGAATGGTGCTCCACTTCATATTCATCCTTTTTCCAAAATATTTTATAGAATAAAAAGAAAGTGAAAACATTTTTTATGTTTAAAAAAGTTGGAAGGAATTTTGTGCGGCCTGGCTTTTATGGCCCCTAAGGACAAGGTCGCCCCTGAAAAATGTGAAATACATTTTTATTTTTGCCATCAGTATTTTTTTGACAAACTTTTGTTGCTGTCATACTTGGTTTCGGGAGCTTTACATACCCTGGCAGCCACTACTGCCAACTACTGGACATAAACATTTAACACTTTTTGAGCACAATATTTTGATAGCTGTGGGCATGCATTAGATATAGAGTACTTTTTGTGATGTTGCAAATAAACCAAAACATATACTGATGCTACCTATAAGTTTATTTTTGCCATTAATGTGATGATTCTCATTTAGTCAGAAGGATTAAGGTTTAAATTTATACTATTTCTAATGTTGTGGATACAAATCATCCTAGTTCCAGGCCCCTTACAACTCTATTTTGTCAGCTTTTAACTAAAATACTCTTTCAATAAGATGGAATGTTATAATCTTTCGAATCCTCTGCTATTTGAGATTTGTAAAAATTTATAGTACAATTATGAAGGTCTTGGCTTTAAATCACAATTTTAAGCAATTGGTAAAGTAGTTATACACACACACACACACACACACACACACACTTGTGTAATTGAAATATTGAAAAAGGTCACAAAAAAGGACAAAATTATAATATTGCTATGGTTTTATATTTAAGAGTGTTAAAGATGTGGGGGTTTCATTAGAACACTAATCATATTGCAGGAATTTGTATGACTTGGTCTATATTTGTTAAATTTCAGTGAGCTTATAGTGCGGCCTGCGACACATCTAGACCAAATTCCCGTTAATCTTCTATTGGGGAGGATTATGAAACATGATCAGGTGCTGATTGACTTGAAGGTGTCTGTGACACACATCAACAGTCTATTCAAGTCCTATGTGTTCACCACAGAGGAGTGTGTTGTGGGAGTGGCAATCATCAGGTAGGACATATTAAACTATTAACGACATGACATATGTAATCCACTTCTGTGGCTGGATGGTCTAATTATCACTCTGGCCAATGGCGGGTAGACGAGGGTTAAAATATCAGTCAAGTGTTTTCTACTGTTTACCTCCACACAAACTTGAGGTACACTCCCATAATATTCAAACATCCTCACTCCTAACACATAAGAGAAATGAGTAATTATGTATAGAACTTGAATAGGTAGTAAAAGAAAGGGGTGCTAAAGTAATAAAAAATATTTAACATTAAACCTCCAATAAAGATGCATTGAATATTTACTGACTTTGGTTACTCTGGAAAAACAACTGTTGGTGTAGTTTGAATTTAACATAATCACTGTGTTTTGAAAACATTGAAAATGTCAGTAAATTCAATAAATATGTAGTTAAAGATTAGAAAATCATAACAGTATTCAAATACAAGTTTATGTGAATTATTTCATAGTAAATATATTTGCTGTCACACTGAAAGTTGTGGTCTCAGGTACAAATAGAAGTATAGGTGATATGATCAATAGTGATAAAGCAGGCTTCTCCTATGACAGAGGTATGGGTGATATGATCATTAATTTTGTACCAAGGTTTTGTCAAGGTTTGCCTACAAAGTGCTCTTTAGAGTAGATGAAATTAGTCAAGTCCCAACATTAAGCCATGTTAACAAGGTCACTCCTAAAATTAGAAAGGGAGGATATGCACTATATTTTCCTCAGTGTTAATAAAGGATTAGCTAGTGGCGACTCATTGCCATAAGTGTATAAATCTGGGCCACATTAGTAAGTTCTATCCAAAGTCGATTCCTTGTGTGTGAAATGCAAGGTCATTAGGTTAAGGGCTGCAAGACCTAAACTGCGGTGTGTATACTCTGCTCCGGAAGGAAAAAGGAAGGCTGTAAAAAGCTCAACACATGTTATTGTCCCACACACATACATAAAATTGACCGTGGAACAAAACTATACATGTCATTAGGAACGGGACATAATTAGACAAATACTACTAAGATTATGTGTGGTTATGACAAAAGAGGACCACAAGAAAAGGACTAGATCAGACATGGAAATAAAGATGAAAGATGAACCAAAAGAGAGCTGCACATTACATAAACAAGAAGCAAAGCCTCCTCGTATTAACCACCACTCAAACTAACGTGGGTGACGGAAAGTTGTCAACAACTCTAGTCGAAACAACCGCTGGAAAGACAATTTCAACGACTGAGAGAGAAGGGGAAACAAAGGAAATGGATGAATCCAAACTATTTATGATAAGACCCTGAGAAAGTACTTTAGCTATCAAGACTGGAGGAACCGCAAAATCTGCACCTGACCTCTCATAAGTTCAGGGCCACAGACAAGAAAATAACATATACACAACTTTACGGGAGATTTACTGCACCCCACAAGTCAGGTATAACTTAAAATATCCAGTGATAACACCACTTCCAAGTGAGAATTTTTTTAAAACAACTCACTTTCAAAATATTCCTAATGAGAAAGACAAAATGAGAAAGTTACAGCTAAAAGTTGCTTTCTGTCTCTAGAATACAATAGTTCAGTTTAGGTAGCGATAATCCCTTTCCCCACCTACTCCCTTTTCATTGAACAAAACTTTTCAAACAATTGAGAGTGTTGGACCCAAATATACAATACCAGTGTTTCTACAGTGTTTAAACTTAAGAGACACGCAGCAGGGAATAACCTGAACCAAATTAGGTGTACTTTATAAATCAAAAGCTTCAACTAAACTTTCTGATTCTCGAATAGTCTTAAGCAACATCAAAAGTATCAACTAAACTTTATAACTCTTGAATAGGTTTAAGCAACATCAAACTTACTAACTAAACTTTTTAATTCCTGGATAGGCTTAAGCAACATCAATAGTATGAATTAAACTTTATAATTCCTGAGTAGGTTAAGTAACATCAAAATTGGCATTCGAATGACCATCAGCATTTTATTTTCCTCAATTCTCGACTCAACTTCTGCCATCTTACCCCTTCCTTTTCCTTATTGCCAACCTTTACTTTCAGCTCCCTAGTTCATAACGCCAAGTGGGCGGCGCTAGTTGTCATCTTGAGCTGCTTCCAATAATTATTTCCCCGTAGATAGATTGAATGATTGTAGTTGCCATCTACAATTATTTGAGGGTTTATCCACTAGCCAAGCTGAAAGCTGATGAAATAAATTTCAACACAAGCTGTAACAGGAAGTAAGACACTGTGCACCAAATATATCAGTAATTACAATTAAATACTTATGTTATTGAGGTTGCATTTATTTTTTCAACATTTTGTTGTCAAATTAATATATGATATACAAGTGATATGCTACTTTATAAACTAAAAATAAAGAGTTAAAATCATGGAAAATACAACGAAAGAAGTTTCCTAAGTATATATTTGGTATCAGTAATAACTTCCTATTTTTTAAACACGGGAATCATTATATTCAACATTATTAATCAGTTTATAGTAAAATCAACTCCGAAATGAAGTTTATCTATAGGGCTCTGTGAGTACTCGTCTATTGATCTTGATCTCTTCGCTTAAGCTCCTGATCAAGATCGAAAGTTTTGTAGGCCTGTCATTTTCGAGCTTCCACTTGATGTACTTAATAATACATTTTTTAAATGGGATGATATCAGCATTTTCACTTATAAATCATTCGGTTACATAGCAAATTGTTAAATAATTTGAATTTTCATATTAATAACGTAATAGAACTCTAAAACCACTTTCGACCGGTAAATTTATTCAATATTGTTGTCCATTTTGAACTATACTTGATTGAAGTTGTTTACTTGTATTGCCATGACAAAGCAATGAAAATAAAAATAGCTAAGAAGATTACTAAATAATTGAATGATACTTTTTTCTATTTTTACCTGGTCACTTTATAAAATAATCATTTATGCTAAATTAAAACTGTAATATAAAAAATAGATTATATTAAATGTTTTCAAACTTAAGATATTTAAAACTCGTATTAATTAATATGTTTAGCTACAAAACTAGCTCTAGTTTAATTATTATTTAATTATAGAATTATGTTGTTTAACCTGTTTAAAATCAATGTTGCTCTTATTTATTGCAATACATATTTTATCAAACTTACCACATTTATATTAAAAAAGCACTTACTATTTCATATTGTTTGCTAGAAATATTATTTTTAATTTTAAAGTATGAACATAAACTTTTATAAGCATTAAAAATTAGATTTAAATAAATTTCTCAATAAAATAATATCTAATGAGAGCCTGTACAATGCGCATGTTCAACTGCACATAGAGGAATGGAAATGGAACAGAAGATGTGATCATGCATGATTACACTAAGGAATAATAAACTAAATATTTCAAATTTCTAATGGTTTATGGTTCTTACGTTTTCTTATGTGGTAAATTAAGTTTCTTAGGCATATTTTGGGGAAATATTAGCCTATTAAAACGTAAATTGTATAAACTTTTAATCAAGACAGTGTAGAAACACACTACAAAACAATGTGCAAATGTGGAAGTTTGAAAAAGGGGGAAGTGTAAAAGTGTAAGAAGAAATAGAAAAGTGTGTTTGTTTATATCTAGGCCTAACCTAACTATCCTTTCAGGTTGGCTTCCTTCACTATTACTTTCTTTACATCACTGTATAGTGTTTCTACACTGTCTTGTCATACATTTCCAAGCCATCATACAATTTACCATTCTATTAACTTTGTTTTATAATTGTTAGTGTAATTCTTATGCCATTAAAAACATAGGGTTGAAACCATTTTAATTATTTGTTTTTATTAGATTTTTTCGAGTGTTGTTCTCATTTTTAAATTGTGTATTTTAAGTGTTATTTCTAATTTAAAAACTTATATTTCCATTATTTAATCTTTTTTTCAAAAGTATTTACTAATTATAAAAATGAGTGTCATTCATATTTTAAGAACATGTGTTTTAATATACTTTCTAACATTTTAAAATTATGAATAGCCCTATACTCGATCTTTTAGAAATACTCACCTCGAATTCGAATTGAATGGAAAGACCCAAGCTTGCAGACCCTTACATTTATCTCCCTAAACACTCTTTTAGGCTTACACAACAAAAAGATCATAATGTTTTGTCCAGTTACACTTCAACATCTTCTCGTGTTTCTACAGAAAATTAAATATCTCTTAATTTTAGTGTAACCCCCGACCATGATCATCATTCATAAATAAGTCAGTTTGGTCGCAAAAGAGTTTTATTTTTATTCAAGAAAACTAACAAATACAGCTCTATGAGAGAGTGATGCATGAATAACGTTAGGCGCTGAATTCATAAACAACGATCAAGATAGAACAATAATACAAGAAACACGTGGGACGCCTTCCCACACTCTCAAATGGCAGCTCAAAATAAGTCTTACAATCTGCAGTAAAATTGACCTTTGTACAAATTTCAAGGTAATAATGATAATCGATAGTCAAAAGCAAAAATATAATACTTGTCATGACAAAAGGATATGCACTCATCCCCTCTGGCGGTACTCAAACAGTCTGAATAGTGAACAATGCATTCCCAATAACATATAACTCCCCAGCTGTAATTGGGCATAATTGAAATAAACTGTAGCACTTGGCTACAAGAAAAAAGAGAACAAGTCAACGATAAATACCCCATTTCACCATCCTGGCGGCACTGTACTCTGAACCGAGAGAGACGACAATACTACCAACCGCAATTCCAACGCACAAACAACTGATCAGCTTCACCTAAGAATCGAACCGCGCCCGCTAGGGGTCGCCATGTGCTCAAGCCATTCCAAAGAACTTGAAAAGAAAAGAGATGTCTGTCTCGCAAAGTGCCCAAACATTCTAATTGCTTCGAGAAATGAGTAGAAGCTCATTCTGTCACTCGCATTTCCCTCCCAGTGTATGATACTCTTTGGTTCCTCTCCCCTTATTTTCCCCTTTGTTCCGTGTTCCCTGAGTTTTGCGAGTCGTATATAAGACCAGCGTAGGAAAGTGTCCGGCAATCTTGGACATTGCTCGGACTTAGTCGGACGAAGCCGAGGCTTCAGCATTATTTAAAAAATTTAAGGGTAAATTTACTTTTGGCATAATTTTTAAAAAATGTTTTCTTTAAATCTCCTTTCGGCAGGTTATTATTTCAAATTAGTAACTGTTTGAATCTTATAAAACTTAAATTTTTCTTTTTATATTTAAATGGTATAATTTATTTATATCAGTCTAGTTTGTAGGGATATATTTTGGGATATCACTATTGAGTTGATAGATAAAAGAAAAGGGGATCTAAAATATAAATTTTGAATCTCGCCTTTTTTATTATGCTGGTTAGATTTTTCTTGTCTACGTAATGTTTTAGTTAGATGTTCTTATTAATTTTTCTTGCTTACTCTCCTGTATTGTTAATATTGTGATTGGTGAATTTAGGGTAATATTATGATTTTAGGTTATTATGGGATATATTAGAAATTTGTGGACGATGCTCATTTTGATTATGTTGGATAATTATGAATAATAGAACGCAGATGTTAGATAGTTGTATGGTTCATATTATGATAATATTGAGTAACTTCGTATGCAAAGTTCAGGAGAAAAATAATAAGCTAAATGATTCTTTGTTGTATATATTCTAAACAATGGTTGTTAATTGAAAGTAAAGACCATTTGAACTTAAATCCTTCTAGCTCATATTCTGATATTTATAATAAACATATACATGCACTTCTTGCAATTTATTCAATGTTATGATTAGTGAAAATACCCTTAGGTTTAGAAACTATCTCTGTCCTTCCTTAATTTCAAATATTATTATTATTATTATTATTATTATTATTATTATTTCTGGAGACCGACAGTTATGTTCTTCCCGCACCCGGATTGAGTTGCGTGCCCTGGGTTTCTGTTGTGCACCCAGCATTCAAAACTATTACTCACACAGCTCACTCCTATTGCTTTCGTTATCATCTAAATTTATTTTTATGAGATTTGGACCATCTTTTGTAGGATTTTGAGATATTTAGGATCTAATTTAGAAACATATGCCATAACTGGCAGTATTAAAGTTAAACATATATATGATATTAGAGAATAAATATGCCGACTCATGGCCCCACATTTAACTAACCTCTACCAGGGTTTGAAGAAGCACTCAGTGACCACGCCAGCAAACACCATGGCAGACTCTCACTCCGCATGCCCCCATCTGGACATGTCCATCCTGATATGTCACACGGCACCCATTTTGGCCCATTATCATCGTTGGGGTGGTCCCCACTATGGCTAGCTCCCAGATCTTGTGCAGTAGTTCAGATTTCAGTAGAAATAAGGGGAACGGGGAACGGAAGCGGGGGAAACCGGGAGGAAACAGGAGGCGTCTCTGAGAACACATAACAGACACATTTTTACTCTATTCATCATCAAGTCCATGAGTTTATTTCATCAGCCTTGTTTGCCACTGACACTATTACGTCCAACTGACATTATCTTACAGCAGAAATCACAGAAGTACCCACAACTGTGCTAAGTGGTAGCTGTTCACTAGAGTTGAAAGTTGAGCCAGTCACTATACATGTGATAGAGGATAATCCTGCCGGTATCTTTCGGGTGAATTGACGCACAGGCACACATTTCACATTTAGCAAGTTAAACTCAAGTTTCTGGCTGAGATTAAGTCTTGACATTAACGTACCAGCTTACAGAAACAAAGCTATTCCCCCCCCACCCCTCCCCCCGATATATATATGTATACATATTCACAATTATATTCTTAAGACGTATTGATATAAATTAAAACCATAAAGATAGTAAAAATATTTACACAAAAAGGGACGCTACACGTATGAAGGTCAATGACACAATATACTACAGCCTTAAGATGGCTCACATATGTTCTACGCACCAAAGATGGGTCAGCTACTTCTTTCAATACCACAGATACAGGAGTGAGGAACCTGTCTATTGACCACGGACCACTCCACTTGTAAGCAAGTTTTGCTGAAGACCTATCGGCAGCTGAGCTAAGTTAAAAACTCTTACACACAACCTTGTCCCCAAGCTTAAACATGACAGGGATACATCCCCGGTTATAAATGGACGCCACCTTTTTTTTTGTGTGTGACTTTTGGAGGTTCTTAAAGGCCAGCTTGCATTTTTCCTCATATGGGCAGTCGCCATGTCGTTCAAGAGGGAGTCAACATCCAAGTTGTCCAACAAGGGGTGGTTCAAGTCCCTGTTGAGGAAGATCGAGGAAGGGGTGGCCTTGATTGACTCATGGAATGCGGCATTGAATGCGACGTTTAAAAGGTTAATGTCCTGATCCTAGTGGGAGTAATCTTGGTGGTGGAAGATAGTTAAAGCAATATTGAGTTTACTGTTGAATCGTTCCACATGGCTAGGCGATGGGCTATAGGGGCTGGTGGTAACATGCCTGATTCCCCAAGAAAAACACATATCCCCCAAAGCCCTAGATCTGAAACATTGTCCATTGTCGCTCACAACGACCCTCAGGGTTCCTAAGATCACCCAAACACGCCTACACAGGCCATTAACAGTAGTTACCGCCTTCATGTTCCTAAGTGGGAAAGATGTTCCTGATGGACAAACTTAGAAAAAGCGTCCTTAGCAACAAGTGTAGAAGTATTAGGAGCGAGTCAGTGGACCAACAAAGTCAATAAAAACCTTTTCCCACGATCGCCTAGCAATATCCGCAAAGTGGAATCCTATTTTATAGTTGCGAGCGGGTTTCGCTAACTGGCACAGCTCACACTTGCATACCTAATCCCTAACATCTTTAGACATTAAAGGCCAAAAAAACGCTTTGGAAATTTTACGTTCAGTTTTCAGAACACCGCAATATCCGCCGAGGAGGGAGTCATGAAAGTATTTGAGCAACATGGGCCTAAGTTTTTCGGGGATAATCTATTTAAGTCTACCTTTTATTCTCACTACAAGGAGGTCTTTATGGATCTCATAACTACCTACTTTTTCTCCACGCTTAATCCTGCCGACAATCTGCGCACAGAATTGGTCTTCTAACTGATGGTCCTTAATAGCGATGAAAGATTCCGGAATGGTGTGTATGACACAGAGCGAACCCTCCTCCTCACTGTCTTCAACGCGGTCCTTATCCTCTGAAATGCGTGACGCGTCGGCTACAACATTGATTTTACCGGCGATGTGATATGTAGTAAAGTTACACCTAGACAGTTTACAAGCCCAGTGACCAATTTTCCCCAGCTCCTTTGGGTGGTTCCACATCCAATTCAAAGTCATGTTGTCGGTATATAAGTTGAACTGACGGAGTTCGAGGTAATTTGCAAATTTATCGACACTGTAGACACAACTGAGGCATTCCTTTTCGTAAATACTGTACTCCCTTTCAGCTGGGCTCAGGGTCCTGCTAGCGAATACTACCGGCCTACTGCCTTCGGGAGTCTGTTGGGAGAGAACCGCCCCCAGAGCTACTGAAGAAGTGTCGATGTGCAGTTGAAAGGGGAGAGAAAAGTTGGGCATGCGCAAGATGGCTGGTGAAACAAGATTACGCTTTAGTGTGACAAAGGCGTCATTTTGCGTGAATTCCCAACTGAATGTAGCACCTTTCCTCTTCAGAGAGTTCAGGGGGTTACTGATGTCAGAAAAGTTTGGGATAAATCTAGCATAATAGGCGCACATGCCTAAGAATCATAACACACCCTTGATATTTTTCAGGGCAGGGAAGTCTAAGATAGGTTTGACCCGTTCGGGGTCAACAAGGAGGCTCTTATCTGGAATAATGTACCCAAGGTACGGGACAGACTTTTTGGCCCAGGTAACCTTCTCAGAGTTGACAGTCAATCCAGCCTCACGCAAGAGTCTCAACACAATTTCCACATGACACAAGTTGTCCTCAAAGGATTTTCTGTAGATACAAATATTATCCAGATAATTGAATACGAAATCATACTTCAGGTCAGCTAAGATGTGGTCCAATACCCTATTGAGCGCTTGCCCCCCACAGCTTATACCCAAGGGAACATGATTAAATTCGTAAATCTGCCAAGGTGCAATAAATGCGATGTATTTCTTTGAAGACTCAGAGAGCGCGCATTGGAGAAAGCTGGTATTTAAATCAATCAGACTGTAATATTTGGCCCCACCGAGATTTTGGAAGGCGGAATCAATACTGGGCATCGGGTATGGCTCGAACACAATCTTCTAATTAAGTTTTCTAGAGTCAACAATCAAGTGATGCCCATGACCTTTCCTCGGAATAATAAATGCGGGACTCACATATGGAGATTTGAAGGGATGATTAACTCCTTTCTTTTCTAAATCCAGGATAAGATTTCTGAAGATTTCCAACTTGGTGGCACACAGAATTAAGGTCTTGATCTAACGGGTATATGGTCCTGCGCCACAATATCGTACGGCAGAATGTCACACTTCCCCCAGCTGTCGGTGATGTCGTCAATTGCCTCGCATTCTCCCATAATCGAAAATAAATCTCGAGGATTGTCCCCAACACAAAATGGAATCAATACACTTGGCTTGAAGTTAAAAGATATCGCCAATCGTCCTAAATCCAACTTGACTTGAGTGTCAAATATAAAGTTATTTCCCAGAATGATCTCAAAAGGAAGGTGCGGAACGATGAAGAACGGATGTTTCCAAGAAAATCCACCTATCTTGATAAAAAAAAATCAACCTACTGTCTACCAAAATACTTTGCCTGTTAGCCACAGCCTAAGTCTGAGGAGGAATCGATTTATAATAGATTTTGACTTTGCGATCTAACTTCTGTAAAAACTTATGACAAACAAAGGAATGGCCAGAATATTTCTCCCTACCCACCTGAATTGCAACAACAGGGGTAGGAACACGTGGTTTAGAATGAGTTGGCATGCCCTACAAGTTGTCCGCTCTACATGACCTAACCTCCGGCAACGGAAACACCTAACATGCGAGAGGTCCCGGGGTGCAAAATTCCTAGTACTAGAATTCCCGGGGCTATTCCTGGAAATATTCCCATTTTGAACATCCGACGGGATAGTCGCCAAAGACAAAGCCATATTAATGGGCTCAGGAGTCGAACAGAGAGTAAAAACTCATTTTCGCTTGCTAATTTCAAACATGACGTTCTGTTAACCTCAACCTAAAATTTAAATAAGGCAGTGTGATCCTGACCATCACTTACAGGGATATGACTCAGGATATTTAAAAGGACCCTACTCTGACACTTAGTAAATGCTGGGGGAAGGGGTTGGTGGATCCTCATTCGCATCCTCGTCTATACCCAAGTTTAGATCTGAGCTCACCCACAGTAGCATTGGGAGGATATGAGACGTCAACTTGGCCACCAACTTATCTTGGCTCAGGTGACAAACTTCAGTCTTAGACGTGGTGAGGTCGTCTTGTCAGCTTGAGGAGTGGTCGTCATGGTCAAAGACGGCATGAAAAGTAAACAAACGTGAATTAGTACAATGCTCAATCATACCAAAAAATAATGATTGAAGGTTCCTACTCTGTCCTAACACCCTCAAGCATGCTCCACTCCCCTCAAAGAGAGCTTTTCTCTTGTAATCCCCGACCCTGATAATCACCCATAACAAACAGTCAGGTTGGTCACAAGAAAGTATTTTTATTCAAGAAAACTAACAAATACAGCTCTATGAGAGAGTGATGCATGAATAACGTTAGGCACTGAATTCATAAACAATGATCAAGATAGAACAATAATACAAGAAACACGTGGGACGCCTTCCCACACTCTCAAATGGCGGCTCAAAATAAGTCTTACAATCTGCAGTAAAATTGACCTTTGTACAAATTTCAAGGGAATAATAATAATAATAATAATAATAATCGATAGTCAGACGCAAAAACTAACGACTTGTCATGACAAAAAGATATTCATTCGCCACCTCTGGCGGTTCTCAAACAGTCTGAATAGTAAACAATGCGTTCCCAATAACATATAACTCCCCAGCCGTAATTGGGCATAATAGAAATAAACAACAAGGATCTAATTTAGAAACATAAACCATAACTTGCAGTTTTAACGTTAAACATTAAATCCCATATTAGAGAACAACTATGCTGACTCGCCGCCCCACATTTAACTAACATAGGATAAACTTTCGAAATATGTAACAATAATAAATTATTTCCAACAAATAACAAGTGATATAATCTTTAAATGTACAAAATTGGCAGAACTAAAGTATAACGCTGTCAGAATTAATAATGGACCTAAGATGGCGGTACACCAAGATATAAGCTCATCCGTGAAGCGGATGAAACAGAATGTAAGTTAAATAATAAAAAGAGTTTTCCCAAAAGATCACAAAGAAATGTCAGACATACAATTTGGTCGAACCGTGTAAAGAAATTAATTTTATCCATGGTCTACAAGCAAATGAAAAGAGACCAGGTACAGTTAATAAATGATAAATTAAATATAAAGAATCCAGAACGATAATATTGAATCATTACAGCCAAACGGAATTTTGAATATACAAATGTAAATCTATTCTAGGACCAAGGTCTCTCACCTAGTTATCGTAATTTAATGTATACCGGCATTACAGAACGAGGCTATTATATACACGACGAATGAAGTCATGTTTTCTCAAGGTGCGGGAACCAAAGGAGAGGGAGAGGGGTAAGGGTTAGCAGTCTTATATAACATGCTCAAACAGTCCACGCGTTTTTTAAACGCATGCCAAACAATGGTTCTTTAGTTTCTGAACACTGCCGACGGTGTGAATCCAGTTCACGCATATCGTCCGTCTTCTTTTTTCTCGGGCGTGGCTCAATACTCGTGGTGAGCAGCGAACCACGGCCTGTCAAGTTAGTTTGATATTGGTAGTGCTGCGATGTGTTAGTGGAGCGGAACCTTGCCGAGACAGGTCAACTGGTGCCGGAACGGCAAGCCAAACAATCTTCTTTTCTTTAGGTTTTGTAATAGGGTTACATTACTAAAGGGGAATAGAAATAAATATGAATTCTTTTACACTGGGAACTCTTTCATTATAAGATTATTTTATTATATTAGAACAATATTTTCATACAATTTATTATTGCAGATTTCCTTAAAAAATAAATATTTGTATCACAGTAAAATAGAGTTTAATAAAAATAAAGTGAGTAAAATGGTTGACAGTACATAAAAAATACTCTTAACCATACCTTAATATTGTTTTAGTCACAGCTATAGCTATTAAGTGTTTTGTATAAAAATCATCTACTAGAGTAAAGAAATAAGTTATGTTTATGATTTTAGTTTGGATAGGTATGAAACTAAAATTATGATGACTATCATCAAAAAATCAATACAAAAATAAGATTTAACAAAAATTTGATAAAATTTTATGTGTCAACCAATCTGGACATTGATATTTCATAATATTCTGGTCACTTTGATTTTGTGATGTAGATGTATCTGTAATCTTTAGTTTCTGTGTTCATTTACTTTTAGTAGCCCCTACTTGAAACTTTTTTCTTTTGCCTTTCAAAGCTAGTGTTCCAAATGTCTTACTAGAGTCCAATTTTTATAAAGAGCCATTTAGAAAGTAGATTTATTTTTTGCAGTCAACATCAATAACAATGTTTTTTTTAATCATCATGCCTTAATATTCGTTGGAGTTATACACTTACGTACTAATAATTACACTATTGTGTCAGGGATGAGGAGGTTTAATTAGTATAATGTATACTCACATTTGGAACATATTGAGTTTTTGTAGTTTAGAAAATTTTAGGGGCCCCTCCCATTTCCCAACAGTAAATTTTTGAATTCCTAACTATCCAACTTTTATGGTTATGTTGGATGGTCCTTTTTACAACTTGGTGAATTTAAATTTTCTGTCATGCATAAAAGTATGTTTTCTTTGGAAAATTGGCAATTTTCTCTCATTTCCAAACCCCTCTCTCTCCCTCACCTTCTTAGCTCCCACAATTCCAATTATAAATTTTAAGAATTTTTTGTTTTCTTATATAATAAATATTTTATGTGGCTGCCAAATTTCAACCTAATCACATCGTAAAGAATGTTCTAGTTTGGTTGTATAAATTTAAGCGCCATTTTTTTGTCTTCAATTTTGAAATTCCATTTGTTTAAGAGTATAGGAAACGTGACAAAAAGCCCATATTTTTGTAGTTTTTGTATCAAAACTTTTTTTTGGCCAAAATAAATAAATTTTGCTTCAGTAGAAACAAAGAGTTGAATATCTGTCATGAGCATAGCTGAATTCAGGGCCGGATTTAAGGAGTGCAGGGGGAAGGGCGATCGTCTCGGAGCCCCCACATACCTTCGAAAAAAATAACTCTAATTTTCTATTATAAATGCTTTCTTGTTTTGTATCTAACATAATGTTATTCATGCATGAAATAATGAGGCATAAACTAATTAATGTGTGTGCTTCTTAAATTAAAAATAAAAGTTCTACCAACACTTGAAAAATTTACTAGGAAAGTCCCTGTTGATCAATTACAATTTTGTGCGCTAACTCTAAATGCATTGGCCTCCCTTTTGGCATGCTGCGGCATTTCCTCTCAAAGTGTTTCCACAAACCGAATGACAGCGCCGCTGATTCACCGGTGCCTAAGATACAATTTTTGTTTTCCAATTTGTTGTTGCTCTGACAATCTCGAGAAACGTTAAAATTCAGATGTTTATTGTGTTTGTGGTGAGGGCCAGTTTGTGTTTTAATGAGGTACAGTAGTTAAATCGAATACTAGGTGTAGAAGTGTCAACTGTGGAGGATTATATCGACATAATATAAAAACATGCAATGTGATTCGGGAAAAATTACCTTAAGAGTTCGGCCAGATTTACAAGCGAGCGAGCTAGCAAGTAATTACCAAACTGATCCCAGTTTATAAGTGAAAATGTTTCTGTCAAAGGCACTTTACGCATCTCTGCTACTCGAAAATTCTCACTAAGTTATTGAATTTTATAAAAAAGGAAATATTGTTGTGAATTTTCCATCACCTTTCCACTCTAACAGTGATATTTATTTGTGAAGGCCTCCTTTGATTATAATATTGATGTATTAACATATCGGTTCTTGCTACTTTTTTATTTCTTTTATTATTAGCACTATGTATTACTATTCATCCAGGTTATACAAACCTTTCTTGCTACTAACTGCCTAATCTAATTGGTAAGACCAGAAAAATTAAGCTAAGTGTATCAATAGTAATAAATGTAATTTATCATGCTACATTAAGAGGTATTCCTTATATGCACTGGACCAACATAACAACAACTGCCCAGCGCCTGTAAACTAAAATGTTCCGGCTCGAGTGTTTTTTTATGAAGTCTTAATGTAGCCTACTTCATTTTACTTTCTATAATTAAAATTGTGTAATATTGGACATGCTATGATATAATTTACACAGATTTATGGGAGCCTCCACACTAAATGCCACCCTGAGGCCCCCACATATGTAAATCTGGCCCGGGCTGCATTAGATGAGAAACTTTTTAAATGAATTAATGTGAACATTGACTCAAACCTGTTTTATTTTTAAACCACATGGCAATATTTCAATTTCTACTTCTACAAAAATTGTGTTTATATAGCTTTGGAAACATTCCCACGCCCTCATTTTGAAATTTAAGAATTCAGACCTTGATACTGTTAGAGTTGGTTCTTATACCCACCCGACTTATGTCAATCATCTAATACTCCGAGAAGTTGGTTACTCTGTTAGTTTTAGAAATTTGAGACTCCCTATATCACTAGCCTCCTTAGCAATAACTAATATTTAAAATGTATTTGTGGTTATTTGAGGTTATCCCTGAAACCCCTTCCTTGTATGCTCTCCTGAATCCCCTTCACTCTTAACTCCATGATCCTTTTAGTTTCCTCTTTAATATTGAATCTGTTGCTAAGCAAAACCCAGACTTGTGACCCACTGATTAAAACATATACATTGTACTTTGAACTATGGCTTATTATCTGAACAGAGATGTTGATATAGTACAATAGTACATTCAAAACTGTTCTCCTTTCTTGATATGCTCGATTCCATGTACATTGCAAGAGAGCTACATAACGCGTGTCCCGGTGACGAACGAGTTTCCTCCCACCTCGCTCAGCACAGCTCTGGTGGCTGGTTTACTAATCATACTTATACAGTATTCATGACCTAAGTTTACTTGGATGACAGCTCAAAAAGTTACTAGAAATAGTCCCTAATATATCCCTACACCAACAGTTGATATCTGTCACTGTCACTTGGGACAGCTGTAATGAAAACATATGATAATGTAGAGTATGAATGTGATAGTTAACCACAGTAGGCTAGGCTAATATTATTCCTCCAAGAAACTTGGAAATGGAAATTTTTGATCACTAAGCTGAAACCAATTATATATTAATATATATATATTATAATCCGAAAGAAAACATTTTAAACTGCTTAGTATAATCCGAAAGAAAACATTTCAAGCTGATTTGTATGTAATCTAAAAGAAAACATTTTAAACTTACAAGTATAAGCTGAAAGAAAAACACTTTAAACTGCTTAGTATAAGAAGAAAGAAAAAGTTATTATAAAGTTAAAGACACATTTAGCTCCTAAATATATTAGGAATATATTTTATAGTCACTGCACAAATTAATTTTTATGGTTTTGGAATGTATTTATTATGTAATATGTTGCTTGTAAAACATGTTTAATAAAACTGTTATTTTAAAGGTGCTTTAACACTGTAGGTTTTCAGCACCTTGTACCTTAATCTGGCAATAGAGGTACTGCCAGCACTTCTTCTTCTTCTTCTTAACTGTCACTTTCGTTGTTGCCTATATGTGTATGATGAAAGGTTGGGTTTCGCTCACATCCATCTTCATTTCTTTTGCCCAATCATAATTAATACTCTTCTCGGTGTGATCGACATTTTTACTCCAAATGAAATGGAACACATTTTGTAATATATATCTGTATTATAATTTCAAACAAATGATAGTGAAAATACAACCACTTCTTTATGCAAACAAGCACCAATAAATTACAAACATAATTGTATGCATTTGCACTTGGACTAAAACATAAAATACACCATTTATTTTTATAAGTTTATGAAGGAACAACATCGACATTTCCCTATATGGGGAGCAAATTATTGTGAGCAAAAAACACAGGCCACTCATACTTTAATTTTTTAACTTTAAATACCCTAGGCAAAAAATTAGGCATATTTTGCTTGTCTTTATTACAACAATATTGCAGGTTGTATTTATCACAACAAGAACAATTGTAAGGTTCTTACTGTTGTTGATTTGACACTGTTTATGTCTATAGGCCTATAAAACATGTAAGCTAATTTTTTCGAAAAATACGTAAATTAAAAGTAGCAAAAAACTAATTCTGTGACATATTGGCAAGCCTTCTTACATGCCTTAAAAATTAAATGACTGTGCTATGATTAAAATAGTGTTTGTGTATAGGCTTATAATTATTGGTTTGGTGGTGTGCAAACTTTGTTATAATCAGGTTTAAAAATATAACCTATAGATAAATTAAACATACATCCCGTATATTGCTCTACGAATCACACCTCGGTCGAAGTCGTCGATTGCTTCAACCGAAACTCTTGGAGTAGGTTTCAGCTCTTTCTTATTTTGGGGAGTCGCCACTTCCTCTGGATTGTTCTTCCAATATCTACAACAAAATTATGTACAGTGGACTGTGTTACGGTAGTTATAGAAATACTTCTAGATAAACCAACGTTATAACAACTTGTGGAAGTAAATTAATTTCAAGGCTACCCACTTTACATTATTATTGGGGTTTCATGGTGTCAACAATAATGATTTTTTTTAAATAAGTTTCACCAAAAAATTTTAATAAAAATCATATGCCCCAACAATCATACACACAATTTAAAAACCAGTTTTAAAGAATATATGCAAACCTAACCTAATCAAACAATTCCAAACGAGCTATGCTACACTTTTATTATTATCTGTGTTTTAATATACAGCTATGCAAATTCACTTCAAAAACACGTTACAAATAGATCATTGCCTATTAAAATGTATGCCTAGGGCTGTATCCAAATATTCAAGTACATTTGACTTGATGTAAACTTGATGAATGTACACTTATCGCACACTTCAGATTGAAGACTGCAACAATATTTGGATGGCAGTGCTGCTTCCTACCAATGAGCTTAGAAACTATTTTAAACGCCATCTATCACAGATAACATTACCCTATTAACTCTCTGGCAGATGAAAAATAAACAATTGCCAGTCAAACACCACATCAAGGGTGTGTGACTTGCTATCGCCCTTGGACTCAAGTGTGTGTGAGGGGTGCATTAGCAAACTTCATAACTATTTGGGTGGATCTACATTTGATCACGTGATCGCCAATGCACTTATCATGTGAACGTCAAGGGTTGACAGCTCGTGAAGTAGACTATTTCGATACAGTCCTAGTTTATTTAGGTTATAATATGAAATGAATGAAAAAAGATCACTGCCTATAATCATGTCTGCCACTAATTCAGTCAAAACATTTGTTTGATTCAGGATTTAAATTTACAGAACACTATCTATTGAAGAAAATAGGAACTAATAGCAAATCCATGGAATGTGGAACCCTTTATGTGATTAAATAAACCAATTTGGATGCTAGTAAAAAATATGCATTATTAATTCTAATATTTAATATTAGTTCTCTGCTCACTTCAATACAGTAGGTTTTGAGAGTCCTAGAAGATCTGCAATTAACTGCCCTATATCCCCCCCCTTCGATCAGACCACGTTCAATCATTGATTTGAGCCCTCTTCCACAGTTGATGATATCCATTTGTCTTTGGTGATCTGTAACTTCTCTTCTATTTTTCCCAGGGAACTCATTTTCAGAAAAACACAAACAACTAGGCACAAATAAAAAATCCCCTTACAAAATTTCGTGAAATGACCTATAAATTAACTCAAAAATGAATTAAATAAATATGAAATGCACTGATTAAAGTTAACCAAATTAATGTGTATTTGAACTAAAGAGAAACTATCTATATACACAAAGTTATTCTTAAAATAATTAATAAAATGATCTAGGATTAATTTTTTTTAAGTTAATACAGAACCCAGTAATTAAAATAAAAGATAATTGAAATTAAAGTTATAAATTATTATATGTTAGAGTAAGGCTAGGCCCTAACAAACTAGAGACTGAATTTAAAGTTAAAAATATAATAAACGCGATCAGTAATAAATTCTATGAAATATATTTAAATTAAACAAAGTATAAATATTTATTTGAGGTCGTCCACAAAGCTTATTAGTCTTTTATTCCAGTAAAAATAATTATTATTCGGAGCACTTTCACAAAAGGTCTAACAAAAATGACTTCAAAATGGCGACCAATGAATATTAACCATAAACAAGTTGTTTAAAATGGTGCACCCAAATATTTATAAAAATAATAATAAAATAATAAATTATGTATAAAATAATTCACAAGTATTTTATTTTTACCAAGTATATACGATGCCTGTATTAAAAGGTATGAATGCATGTGCATGCACATAGTAGATAACATTCCAAAACTAAGAATAAGTACTTTTAATATATGTTTAAAATATTGTTTTGGATTGGGTAAAAATAAATTACTAAAAGTAATGAAATAATGTGAGAAAACTTAATTTTACGTGAAATGATCATATTTATTTGTTTGGAGTGGTCCCTATACCTACGAATTTAAGCTCTCTCCCACACAGAGTAGTAGTTGAAAGTACTAGTTTTTGGAAATGTTGAGCACACACACCCTTCCCCTACCATTTCTTCAAATCTCGCTTAGAAATGTCAACTGTTAATATTTATTTGGTTATTTGGAAAGGTCATTCTACCTACTTGCCAAATTAAAATTTTCTGTCACTGCTAAAAAATTTTTTAATTTTTTTAATCCCTTACCCCGTTCCCCTATTTCCCGGGGTTTCATTTAAAATTATAAATGTACAGACTTATAGTAATTTGACATGTCCCTTTACTTTATTTATAAAATCTTCTAACACACTGGGAATTAGTTGTTTCTATTAGTTTTGTTAATATTTAAGCGAATTTTTCTAACTATAATTTAGAAATTTCCATTTTTACGACCTATTTGGTTATTTAGAATTGTTTCAACCAATTGTCAAATTTAAATTTTCTAGCATACATAAAAAAGTTTTTATTCTATTTATATCCCCTCTCCTATTTCCCAAAGTCCCACTTATTGAATAAAAATGTTCATACTTTTATAATTATTTGGAGTGGTCCCATTGTTTGTCTGCAAAATTTCAATCTTCTACCACTCTGAAAAGTAGTTATTTATATTAGTTTTAGTAGTCTTGAAAATACCCCACCCTTTTTTCTCCAACGCACCTCGAGACCCATCGTGTGGATGCCATTCACAAATGAATGTTACATTAGTATTCTGCGACCTGATAAACCCACATTTATCAAATTTCATCTTGATTGGAGGAATTTCAAGTCTCTGTCCGCTAGTTCAAAAGATGCATGGTCAGTGAATTTTAAAAACTTTCGGCCCCTCTTTTTTATTCCTTACAAGTTGAATTTCACAAAATTTGGTCCTATCTCTGATCTAAGACCAAAAAGGAACCTTTACTCAAAATTTCATGTTTCCGTGTTTGAAACCATTAGGCTCTTCTAACAAAACCACAAACTCTCCCACCTCATTTATTGACTCTACAGGAATAATTGGCCCTGTAGTTTGGAATTTTAAGCAATAATGTCTCATCCCCGTACATACACACACTTGTGTCAATATTATTGAATAAATATTTAATCAAATATAAGAGAGAAAACATAATTAATCCTCAAATTTGTGCTTAATACTTCTGATATTTAGATATAGTAGTTTTAAATAGCATTTGATAGATACTATTTTACCAAAATTAACTATGGATTAATGTTTTCAATAGACACTTCTTCTAAGATATCAGTTTTGGTATCCACTAAGTGAGAAATAATGTTTTGATAAAGACGAAACTACAAACAACTTTATAAGTTGTATAATATTAACTTGTGTCCATATTATTAAGGTTAATAACTAGGCCAACCTCAATAAATAAATGGTATGGTGCACTACACAGACTTTCTCCCGCTTTTATATAGAAATAAACATTTACTTAAAACTTGTAATATTTGTGAAACCAGGTAATAGATATTTTTGCAGAAACATTATAGAAAAAATGAGCATCACATTCCACCAAGAGGCATAAATGAAAGAAACAAATTATTAATTATTCATATTTTACAGAAACATGCTGTTCATCAAAAAGCATAGTAATCAACTCCCGAATTCCGAGACCTCACTTTATAAGAAAATATTTGCCAATAGCTCGGAAGCTAAGGACTGTCCATAAATTATGTAAAGATTTTTTGGGGTGGGGGTGATCAATATTTTCTTACGTTTTCATAGGGGTGGGCAGAATCCATCTTAACTAAGGATTTTATCAATGTTTATGGTGAGACAAAATCTAAAAAAAACACTTCTACAAACACGCGTTCAAAAAAGTTGCGCCTAGCGATGACAGATGGCACTGAAGCGTAGACTATAGACGCACACAGCTATACATAACAAGGAAATGTCATTTATTTATTTATTATGTGTTACACCTAATTTTACTGCGATAAGTATTATATATTTAACATCACCAATCCTTTTGTCTAAAATAATATAATTTACCAAACTGTAAAAAAAATTACTTAAGATCGGTAAAGGCAAAGGGGGGGAATGAAAAATCTTAGGATCCCTTATGTGTAGGGGGATTTTGGAGAGAAGGGGAGTCAAAACAATGAAAAATACCTTACTTAATTTATGGACAGCCCCTATTGGTTTTATAAAAATATATTTCAATTAAAGGTTTAAAAAAAATTACTACAACCTTACAATAATGAGTTATTTTGTGTCTCAAATATTTGCAAAGATAAGATTAAAATTAGAAATATCTGTCTATGTAAACTACCCTTAAAATGATGTTTATGGGGTGATTAGAGAGGCCATTTAGTTTGTAATGATAAACAATGCCCATATACTAAATTTAATAAAAATTGTTACAGTGGATTTCAACATAACTTGTTTTCTCTCTTTTTTTACCTTTAGTAAACTAGCTTCAAATTTAGGGTAAGATATTGTGACGTTATTTGCCACCCTACAATGTATTTCTCTATATTTTTCTAATTTTTGTGAATAGTTTCCAATTTATTTTCATTTGAAATAAAGCACAAAGTTCGGCCGCTGTATTGCCGGCCTGACAAATACTATTTACATCCATTTAATAAAGTTAAAGGACAGAAGGAACAATGTATAACATTGTTTTAAATAATTTAAATAAGGAATTTTGACTTAAGTAAGAACACTTACCTTTTATTAAACATATTAATTATCCTTCTAAGAAGTTTTTTTACTCTTAATTATTTATTTTGAATGTCGGCCATGATTGATTTCAACACAGGCACAGATCTGTCAAACAAGGGAGTAGTGGGTCTCGTGATTGTAAAAGAAGTAAAAGAGGAAAGATGTAAATAACTCCAAACTAGCGGGCTTTTCAATTCTGACAGAGAGAAATAAACATTTATTTCTTTAAGAAAATATTGTTCATATTCATTATCATACAGTTCATTCTTTATCTTAAATTTGCATTGTATTTTATTTTTCCATCTCTAGTCCATAGCCAACATTTTATCTTTTGTTTTATAATATATTAGTTTTCTCTTTGGACTAGGAAGTAAAAAAAGAATAGAACATTTTTAAATTTGCTTTTGGAAGACTTTCTGTAGGAGACTGGGTCTTCTTCCTCGGTGTTGGTCTAACATGGAGTCAAATCTGTGGAGCTCTTAATTTAATTTATCTTTATAGTAAATTAATGATTGTAAAGTAATGTGCGAGTATCAAATTAAATGCTAAGTAGATGTGCAAGAGCTAGACTGTTTATCATTTTTAGAATTGTGGACGAGTTAACTTTAATAAAGTGAAACAAATTTCTGAAGCTGGTGTTGTTTCAGCATGGACTAGTTCATGGGTGAGGTCAAGCCAACTCTTCAACTTTAAAGATATGATTTTGATTTTTTTTTCTTTTATCAAATATCAGAATTCATGTAAGAACTTTCAGAAAGACTATCTAATTCAGAGAACTAATTAACATTTTATTTTATGTCTAAATAATAATTGTATTGATTTTTTTTCTTTCTTCTTTTTGTCTCAACAATACTATTTTATTTTGTCAAATTAGAATTATAGCTATCCGAAATTCCATAGGTAGGATTGGGATGTGGTAAAAAAGGAAACAATAACAAACCCACAAAAGTTCCATTAATTGTTATTTTATAAATTTTTATTGTAGTCTAAATTACATTATATTTCAACAATCCATTTTTATTTAAATTGCTCATGTTTTATTTTAAGTTTCCCCAGTGGTCTCGAGTATTGAGAGTCGTCGTGCCACTGTCTGAATTAGCCGAGGTAAATGTTTTATTTATTATTACTATTTTTCTCCTAGGTCCTAGGAGTGGCGCCCAACAAATAGCACAATTTTTATACATCTTGACATTAACTGTTGTTATGTAATCAAGATTCAGAAGACACAGAAAATTACAATTTATATATACATACATTTTTTAAAATTAAAATATTAAAATATCTAATTCCAAAAACTCCTCAGGATAACCTTATAAAAATCATAGATATACCAAGTTTTAGCCAGATCAATAAAAGGGTTTTGACTCTAGGCCTAGATATAGACACACAGTCAGATGACATCGCAAAAAACAACTATTCAGTTTTGGGGGGTTGACAGTTATCAAAATTTTGACTCAGATTTTTTTTATAGTCACAGTATTTTTCTCTTCAAGGTGTCGGAATGAGGTTTGTGCTACATGAGATACAAAGACTTACTGAGAAGATGTTATTAGGCGTCATGTGCCTACAAGTACTATATAGCAATAATGGGAGGATTCCACACATGCTTGTTACATCAAGAGTTATCTCAACATGGTAATAAACCATTAAGTGATGTTATACTGTACAACACACATAATAATAGTCAAAAATATTATCCATTTCATTGATGTAAATGTAACATGTGTGGAACTCAGAGCCAAAGTTGTATGTTGACGATATGTATTTTCAATTCTGTAAAAAAAAGAAGCAGGCTTAGCTTGGCAAAAGATTTACAATGCATTTCCAGGAATCCCATCAATATACACTGCCGATGCTGACGCAAAGTTTCCCATGCCATTCAGTGCAAGAACAAATGAGAGAAAAGAGGCACTAAAAAGATTACTATACGCTAGGCGTCTACAGGCTACTAATAAACCAAACAACCTGAAGACAGAACAGACACGGGAAGAGTGGAGCATCCACAAATATTGGCTGGATGAAACAATGACAACTTGCTGTGAGGAATCAATGGATCTACTGTTGGACATTGGTGAAGAAGAGGACAAGCAACATACAGAGAGGAAATGAATCATGACAGACTATTACGAAGACAACACAGACGCTGATTCTCTGACTAAAGAAGAGATCAAAAGGTTAATATCTTTAATTAACAAAAACAAAGCACCTGAACCTGATGGTATCAAGGTCGAGGTGCTGCAGAAAATAGTAGAGCTGGTCGCTTTGTATGTCACCCAGCTTATGAATGAATGCCTTGTACAAGGCAAGCTGCCGAACATCTGGAAACGGAGTAGGTAGTTACTCTAAGCAAAGGACAGGACAAAACCCCTTGCTACCTGAATCATATAAGCAAACTTCAATAAAATATCCTCTATGCAAGACTGGAGAAACACCCAGAGGGGGTAGGAATGTACCAGACAACATAACTTTAAGCAGGGAAGGTCAGCAAAAGACACAATATCCATGGCGATGAACTTAATGAATGACTCAGCCAAATACACAGTCAAGATATTCATAGATATTATCTCAGGAGACTTTGACACGTTATGGTGACCAGCCCTGTTTACTGGATTACTGTATCACTGTTTGCAAGATTATTGGTGGGACAGATACGCAACATTTAGATGTCCAGGAGTATTGTTAAACAAGTACTCACCACCAAAGGGTATCCCCAAGGGTCAGCAAGTGGACCTGCATTTTGGGATTTAGGACTCTGGGTTGCAGCTATAGTGCAGTGGGCTATAGAGCAATTATGTGGGCACACACACTCAAATTCAAGAAACAGGCCGAGATGCTTAGGAATCTTCAGAGAGCCATACTTGACCATTTCAATGGATGCCCTAAGCATCACACTAGGGATCTGTCTTTTTGACCTTGAAGCTAGACGAAGAGCCACCGAGTATTGGCTGAAGAAAGGAGCCCTCCAGAGAGTAGAAGCACTCACCAGAACCAGAGTGACTATGTTAGTAGAGATCAGAAGAGTCATGATTGATGAGTGCCAAGATAACTGGGTGGTAAGCTCTAAAGGCAGGAGAGCCTTTAATATATTCTTAAGTGTCCAGGAGCGACTATAACATGGACACCTGCAACACACCCAAAGACTTGTCCAATATATCACAGGACATGGCCCATAAAAGGCACTTTTCCATGACAGAGGACTAATCGAGACTAGCGCATGCGACCGCAGAGAGAAGGCGACACCAGAGCTCGTTTTCTGGAAATGCTGTGATGAGGTCACAACATTAATATCACTATGAGACTACCACTGTCAACAGGAAAGAGTACTGGCTGTAGATAAGACTACTACTTTCAGCAGGAAAGAGTACTGGTACTGTAGATGAGACTACCGCTGTCAACAGGAAAGAGTACTGGGACTGTAGATGTGACTACTACTGTCAACAGAAAAGAGTAATGCCTGTAGATGAGACTACCGCTGTCAACAGGAAAGAGTACTGGGACTGTAGATGTGACTACTACTGTCAACAGGAAAGAGTAATGCCTGTAGATGAGACTACCGCTGTCAACAGGAAAGAGTACTGGGACTGTAGATAAGACTACCGCTGTCAACAGGAAATAATACTGGGACTGTAGATGAGACTACCACTGTCAACAGGAAAGAGTACTGGCTGTAGATAAGACTACTACTTTCAGCAGGAAAGAGTACTGGGACTG